>MCJB01015984.1:83588-125279 GCA_002018475.1 Nicotiana obtusifolia
ATCCTATGAACCAATCGATAGCGAAGAATGCTGCTGCTGGTTCTTTCATGGATAAGACCTTCGCTAGAGTAACTCAGATTTTGGATAAAATGGCTAAACACAATCAAGATTGGCATTCTGAGGATACTACAGGTGGCATTACAATTGGGTCTCCTTCTATGAATAACTTGATCAAAGAAAACCAAGAACGAGGCCAAGTGATTGCTGAACTTGCCACTAATGTTAATGTCTTGACAAAGTTGTTCACAGAAAATCAGAAGAAGAAAGTCAATGTAGTGGAGAATGTGCAACCAATGCAAAGTGAAGAATATGAAGAGGCGAATTTTGTCAATAATACTCATGGAGGTTATCAAAGGCAACAGTATCAGGTTCAAGGGACACAAAATCATTGGAGACCAAACCCGCAAGGGCAAGGTTCCCAACAATGGCGGAATGATCAAACTGGCACTAGTCAGGGAAATTGGAACAACAATAACCACTTTCCAAACCGAAGTTCCAACCCCTATGTTCCTCCGAAAGGGCACTATCCGAATCAGGGATCCTCAAGTGAATCTAAATTGGAGAGTATGCTCGAGAGGATATTACAGAACCAAGAGAAGTCAGACACGTCCATGAAAAACATGACTGAATTGGTTGGCTCCCACACAGCAGCGATCCAAAAGTTGGAATTGCAAATGAGGGACCTTTCTCGTGAGCAATATCCACAGTAGAAAGGAACACTTCCTAGCGACACGATTGCAAATCCTAAGGGAAGTGGAAGTGGCCCAACTGCTCATATTATGGCTGTCACGACTAGGAGTGGTAAGACATTACAGGGAAGAGACGATGCTGAAGAGCTTCAAAAAAAGGTTGAAGTTGAAAGAGATAATGTTGCTGAGGTAGGTGAGAATCCAGAAATTGTAGTGAACATAGATGAGACTCAGGAAGGGGTAAAGAATAAGGCTGAAGAAACATCAATCATTCTTCCGCCAATTCCTAGACCCCCTCCTCCTTTTCCTCAGAGACTTACAAGGAGAGTTGATTGACAGCAAGTTTGAGAAGTTTTACGATATTCTCAAGCAGCTATCAGTTAATATACCTTTCTTGGAGGCTTTCCAAGAAATGCCTGGGTTTTCCAAATATCTGAAGGATTTAATTACGAAAAAGAGAATCACCAGTAATGAGGTGGTAAATGTGACTCACAGGGTCAGCTCTATCATAGCTACCAATCTAATCCAGAAGAAAGAGGACCCAGGAGCTTTCACTATTTCGTGTACTATTGGAGTGCGGGATTTTGCTAAGGCATTATGTGACAATGGGGCCAGTATAAATCTAATGCCTTTAGCCATCTACAAACAAGCCAGGTTAGGAATGCCGAGGCCGACAAGCATGAGGTTGCAGATGGCTGACCGATCTATCAAGAGACCGGTGGGTATTGTGGATGATGTAATTGTAAAAGTTGGAAAATTTCATATTCCAGCCGATTTTGTAATCCTTGATTGTGCAGTAGACAAGGAAATCCCCATTATATTGGGAAGACCTTTCTTAGCTACTGGAAGAGCTCTTATGGACTCGGAGCGCAATGAAATAAAGTTCCGAGTAAACAATGAAGAAGTCACTTTTCAAGCTAGTAAGGGGATGAAGCTGCCAACCGAGTATGAGAACATTTCATTAATCGGTATTATTGATGAAGTTGATGAAGCCGTTGAGATGAAAATAGAAGAGCAATATTTCGGTGAGGCACTGGCAGCCATATTGGTGAATTTTGATGGAAATGACTTGGATGGGTTCATGGAGTCGGTGAATGCATTAGAAGGTCATGGTTCTTATTCCTATACTCCACCAAAACTGTCCTTAGATTTGGAGAATCGAGCCACACCTCTAGCAAATCCTTCCATTATTGAACCACCCCAATTAGAGCTCAAGCCACTTCCGTCGCATTTGAGGTATAAATTTCTTGGTTTGAATAACACTTTACCGGTAATTGTGTCGTCGTTGTTGAATGATGTGCAGGTAGAGCAGTTGCTGCAAGTTTTGAAGGAACACAGACAGGCAATCGGATGGACAATTGCGGACATCCGGGGAATTCCGGACGGAATCTGTGAGCACAAAATTCAACTTGAAAACGGGACAAAACCAAGTGTGGAGCACCAGAGACGGCTAAATCCATCAATGCAAGAAGTGGTGAAGAAAGAGATAATAAAATGGCTGGATGGAGGAGTTGTTTACCCGATTGCCGATAGCTCGTGGGTGAGTCCAGTGCAGTGTGTGCCAAAGAAAGGATGTATGACCGTGGTCAAGAATGAAAAGAATGAGCTGATTCCAACAAGGACCGTAACTGGATGGCGAGTATGCATGGATTACAGGAAGCTCAATAGTGCCACGTGCAAGGATCACTTCCCTATGCCTTTTATTGATCAAATGCTTGATCGGCTAGCCGGAAAGTCCTTTTACTGCTTCCTCGACGGATACTCCGGGTACAATCAGATAAATATTGCTTTGGAAGATCAGGAGAAGACAACGTTCACCTGCCCGTATGGAACATTTGCCTTCAGTCGAATGCCTTTCGGCTTATGCAATGCCCCAGCTACATTCCAGCGGTGCATAATGTCAATTTTTTCTAATATGGTGGAAGATTTCCTTTAAGTCTTTATGGATGATTTCTCGGTAGTCGGGGAAACGTTTGAGCAATGCTTGAAGAATCTCAAGAAAGAGTTAAAACGATGCGAAGAAACAAACCTTGTATTAAATTGGGAAAAATGCCACTTCATGGTGGATGAAGGTATTGTTTTGGGGCATAAAATCTCCAGGCATGGTATTGAGGTGGATAAAGCAAAAATTGAGATCATCTCCAAGCTCCCTCCTCCCACATCAGTGAAAGGTGTCCATAGCTTTCTGGGGCATGCTGGATTCTACAGACGGTTCATAAAAGATTTCTCAAAGATTGCACACCCAATGTGTAAACTCTTAGAGAAAGATACCAAGTTCGTCTTTGATGAAAAATGCCTCACTGCTTTTGAAGAACTGAAAACGAAGCTCACCACAGCTCCTATCATTGTCACATCGGATTGGTCGTTACCTTTTGAGCTTATGTGTGATGCTAGCGGTGTAGCTATTGGAGTGATGCTGGGACAGAGGCACAACAAAATTCTTCACCCAGTATACTATGCTAGCAAGACGCTTAATGGAGCGCAAATGAACTACACTGTAACGGAGCAGGAACTGTTAGCTATTGTGTATGCATTTGAGAAGTTCCGTGCATATCTATTGGGCTCCAAAGTGATTGTGTATACAGATGATGCTGCTCTCCGTTATTTGATGGCGAAAAAGGATGCTAAGCCTCGACTAATCCGATGGGTTTTACTACTACAAGAGTTTGACTTTGAAGTCATGGATCGTAAGGGAACACAAAACCAAGTGGCAGATCACTTGTCTAGATTGGAGGAAGCAGGGAGACAAAAAGAAGAGCCGGAGATAAATGATTCCTTTCCAGATGAACATATACTGATGATATCAAATTCAATTGCACCATGGTATGCTGACATCGCTAACTACATCATCAGCGATTTTATTCCAGAAGGGTTGGAATCGTACCAAAGGAAGAAGTTCTTGAGGGATTCTCGAAATTATTATTGGGAAGAACCATTCCTATTCCGTGTCTGTGCGGATAACATCATTCGAAGATGCGTACCCGAGGAAGAGATGCTACCGATCCTGAAAGCATGCCATGACTCACCAGTTGGGGGTCATCATGGGGGCAACAGAACAGCTGCAAAGGTTTTGAAGTGTGGATATTACTGGCCAACCATTTATCAGGATGCTAATCAGTTGGTGAAGTCGTGCGACCAATGCCAATGACAGGGACCGATTTCGAGGAGGCATGAGATGCCTATGAAAGTTGTTATGGAAGTCGAATTATTCGATGTTTGGGGTATTGACTTCATGGGCCCTTTCATAAGCTCATGTGGGATGAAATACATCCTAGTGGCTGTGGACTATGTATCCAAGTGGGTAGAAGCCGTTGCCTTGCCAAACAACGAAGCTCGGAGTGTGACCACGTTCCTAAAGAAGAATATTTTCACCAGGTTCGGCACCCCAAGAGCCATCATCAGTGATGGAGGATCACATTTCTGTAACAGAGTGTTCAAAGGTCTCCTCGACAAGTATGGGGTTAAGCATAAGGTTTCCACGCCTTATCATCCACAATCGAGTGGCCAAGTTGAAGTATCCAATAGGGAAATCAAAAGCATCCTGTCCAAGACTGTGAACGCAAATAGGACTGATTGGTCAAGAAATCTAGACGATGCTCTTTAGGCATACCGTACAGCTTACAAGACTCCTATCCCCATATCGGTTAGTCTTTGGGAAGGCGTGCCATTTACCCGTTGAGCTCGAGCATAAGGCTATGTGGGCCTTAAAGAGACTAAACATGGATTGGGCGGAGGCCGAAGCTTTAAGGCTTGCACAATTGAATGAAATGGAGGAATTCAGATTTCATGCTTATGAGAGTGCAGCAGTTATAAAAAACGAACGAAGTTCGTCCATGATTCAAAGATCTTGAAGAGAGAGTTTAAGGCGGGAGACCTGGTGTTGCTATTCAATTTGAGACTTAAATTATTTCCAGGGAAGCTGAAGTCCAAATGGTCGGGACCATTCAAGGTTGTAAATGTCTCCCCGTTTGGAGCTGTCGAATTGGCATCGGAGGATGGGCTCCGAACCTTCAAGGTTAATGGGCAGCGAATCAAACACTATTTGGGTATAGGTGGAGAAAAACACGTGGTAGAGCAGCTGGCTCTACAAGATGATCAAGTCCCACCTACGGACTGAGTGCAGAGGCATCCTAGCATCGTCGTGCCGCGACGTTAAATCAAGCGCTTCATGGGAGGCAACCCATGTGTGGTACCATTAATTTTTGTTTTTGTTTATGTTGTGCTTTTATTTATTTGAAATTCAATGCTACGCTTGTACTTAGATCTATTTGAAGGGTTTTCAAATGCAGGAAGGTGATGCATGAACACAAGAATTAACGAGGAGTTGTTCACACTGCAAAAGTGCATTGAGGTGAAAACTGCTGCACAAATGCGATCGAAATTATGACATGCGAACCGCATTTGTGCCGCAAACAGAGGTAGAATTTGAGCAAAATTAATGGAAATAAATGCGATGAAGCTCAAAAATCTGCGGTTCGCATTTCAACTCTGCGAACCGCATTCCAACCGCAAACAAACACAGAGAATTCAGTTCAGAGGTCTGTTGAAAATGCGGTGGAGGCTTTTAATCTGCGGTTCGCATTTCAATTCTGCGAACCGCATTCCAACCACAATCCGACACAGAAACTTCAGCTCATAGGTTGGTTGAAAATGCGGTGGATTTCATAAATTGCGGTTCGCATTTCAATTATGCGAACCGCAATTACCTCGCATACCTGACAGGTAAGTGTTCGCATTGTCTTTCCTATTTTTGACCCTGCGCTCTAAGTATATAAAAAAAAACACCACAAACAAACAAAAAAGAAGAGAAGACGGAAACAGAGCAGGCTTCCGACGATCATCATCGGAAAATTCCAACTGTCAGACCAAGAGTTCATTTACCTTTAATCTAAGAGCTTCTATCTCCTTCCCAAGGTATGTGCACTTTTTGCTTAAATTCGTAGTTTGAAAACCTAGGGTTTATTATTCAATAAAGAAGTTCAAGGCTCTTCGAGTGGAAAACAGAAATTTTGGGTTTGTTTGCTTAAGGGATGCATATTCTTGGGTATTTGAAGGTATTTGCGGTCCACAAATTCAAAATGTGGACCGCAATTAGACCGCATTTCCAAAACCCTAGATGCCTGAGCGAGATGACAAATGCGGTGAATCTGCGATCGCAAAACCAAATTGCGAATCGCAGATCCACCGTGAACACACTCAGGACCTTCAGCTACCACTGGTGAATTATGCTGTGGTTATGCGATCGCAGATCTCATTTTGCGATGAGAGTGTGACCGCATTTGTATGTCACGAACAGGCCTATGCACATCACCATTATGCGATATCTTTGCGATTCGCATAGTGGTTATGCGATCGCAAACCGCACCGCACATCTACAACTCTTTGGTCATTTATCCTGTTTTTGTTTTTTTTTTTCTCGAATAATGATAATGTCACTAACATATCCTATTTATGCAGCCATGGCTAAAAAAGATCCCAAAAGCAAAAGGCCTTCCACCGCTTCAACCTCCGAACCAACCAAACGAGCAAAGAAAGATTCAACTAGACCTAACACCTCCCAGTCTGAAGAGGAGGATTGCTTTCCGGAAGTTGATCTAGTTGCTGAGGCACAAAGGAAAAAAGGAGATGACCTTCAGCTTCGCTTTGAAGTTGAAGGCTCAAGATCTTTATTCCGGGAAGCACTCGCAAAGCGAAGGATTCTACCGGAGAAAAAGTTGAGTCTGAATGGGCTTCCAGAACAATACCCTCACATCCTTGACAACATTAAAATGAGGAACTGGGAGTACTTCACCACAGACCCAAAGGAGTACAATGAGTCAATGGTCCGGGAATTCTATGCGTCGTACGGAGCATCACGATCATCATACCATAGACGCAATAGAATTTTCACCGGCACTGTCCATGTTCGGGGTAAAGCTGTGTTCTGTGACAGCAACCACATCAATGAACTATTCTTCCCTGAATGGGAATCAGGCACAGCGGAGTACGATGCAAAGTACTCCAACAGAGAAAATGAGCGTGGATGGATAGCGTCCACCATTGCAAAGGGGATTCCAGCCTGGATCAATCCTGGAAGGAAAATTTTCAAAGAGGACCTCACAAGGGAAGCCAAATATTGGCTAAGCTTCGTCACTTCTCATCTAGTACCCTCCAGAAATGAAACTGAAATCAGCATTGAGAAGGCACTTCTCATTGCATGTATAATGAAGGGAGTTAAGATTGATGTGGGGAGCCTTATCTTCCAGGAAATGGGTATCCGAGCTACTCAGCGGGCCACATCACTTCCATTCCCAAGTCTGATCACCACCCTCTGCCAAGAGGTGGATGTCCCATTCTTACCACAACAAGACAGACTTGGGAAGTCTACGAGAGATATCGATATCACCCGTATCAGTGATGCACCGGCCCCAACAACAACCCCAATAGAAGACATTAACTCTCAAAACCTCCTGTCCCCTCAAGATCCTGAAACTTCTACAGCTTCTGAAGCACCTGCACCCTCAGCTACCACCGGGCCATCAGCCTCACACATGCCAGCCATTTCAAGACTTGGTTTAATTGCTCATCATGCTAATTCTAAAGTAGACCAGCTCTTGAAGACATTGCCCTCACTAATTAAACAAGCCTTGACTCCGCTGCAACAACAACAATTAGACTTCGGAGAGAGGTTGACAAAGCTTGAGTCGAGGGTTGAAAGCATTGAAAAAGGTGAAATGAGGGATCTACCCCAACTGCGGGAGGATGTACAATCACTAAAAACCGACCTCCAGAAGATGAAAAATTTGGAGTTCGACATATCTCCTCTCCTGCCCAATGAGGGTGATCAGGGTGCTGGCCATGCTGACTTGGGCCTCGACTTCACGACACTCATGGCGGACATCCCACCGTCATCTGCTAAAGCGTCTCAGCCTCCCGCCCCTACAGTTCAGGTTGAATCTACTGATGACGAAACTTCGAATGGGTCTTCAGAATTTGAAGGGGATGACTCTGAGGAGGCCATTGTAGAGCTCGATGAGGGTGCAACCCCCAAGCTAAAAGGAAAAGAAATTGCAGTGCCCACAGCAGAGGAAGAACAAGAGCAGGCAGACATTGAAGAAGCCATTGAGCGATCATTAGTAGATAAGGCTGCTAGGAGATGGCCATCAGCAGGAGAAGGTAGCAGCTCAGCGGCTCCCCCACCGGCCTCGGACCAGACTCACTCTTCTTCTCCAGCACCGGCAGAGAGCTAGGCTACTCTCTTCGCAATTGTGCCACCAGGGAGCCCCTTGTCCTTTACATTTTTTTATTGCATTGGGGACAATGCATTTACTTAAGTTGGGGGTGGTAGCCTTACATTTCTATTTTGTTTGTATATTTGATTGACTTGTGAGCATGTGGGTGACATTTGATATGTTTGTATAGTAATGTTTTATGATTTGTGTGTATATGTTGTTGTAATCAAATAGTTAGCAATAAACCCCCCTTGTTTTTCTTTTATCAAAAGGGTGTAATAGTAGAACCGGGCAGTTGAGTATGAAGTATATTGAACAGGATGGTACATCTGTTGACAATCAAGTATGTAACCATATGTGAAGTATAGACCCTTAGAACAAATCAATTAGGTAGATTTGAGGCTTGCTCAGTAATTCTAGGTCTACTTAGAATTGTGTATTTATACACGAGGAAAGCCTCGAGTTACTAAATGAGAATTCCAAAGCTGTAAACTATGTTAACCAAACAGTTGATGTGCCAGTGGGTGTGAGCTCATTGTTTTGATAGTTCTTGTGTTCACTGCTGCCATCTAGAACTTGCCCGGTTGGTTCTTCGTTGCCTATAATATGTACGCTAAGTTAGAGAAGTGATCTTAGGCTTTCTTTGATTAGTGATGAAACCTTTCTAGCCTTTTCAGCCGACCTATGCATAATGAATATCACTAGTACCCTATTTTGAGCCTTGTAGCCTTTTTCTTGGCCTCCGCATTACAACCTTATCCCATTCTTCAAAGATGACTTCTTTTGAACCCATTCCTCCTTGAACATTGAGAGTATTGTTAAAAGTTAAGTTGGGGGTGTGGATCAACAAGAAAATGGGCAAGGTCGTGAAATAAAACTGGAACCCCGTACCTCAAAAGCTCATGTGAATCTATGGAATCTTCGAAAAAAGAAAAAAAAGAAAGAAATATTCTATGTGTGTGTTATAAAGAAGCTTGAGAATCAAATAAAGAGGTAGGCAAGTGGGGTTTGATGCGGGACTGTAAAGCCATTGAGGCCATGTGGTCAAAAAGGAACAAAAGGTTGAAAGAAAGAAGAGTGTAATTAGTGTTCAAGGAGGAAGTAGCCACTATTATCTAAATCTATATCCTACCTTTCCTTAAACCGACGTTACAAGCTTATAAAGTCCTTATGTGATTTCTAACCAAGTGTTCTTATAACTAGGTGATGAATTAAAATATGGACAAGTCTATGGCATGGCAGGTGGTGGCACTTGAAATTCTATTCTGAGAGCGAGTGTGCTAGTTCTTTTGTCCCTTGATTTTGCTATGATAAATACTGTGAGAATGGGACTTTCTTTCTAGTGAAGGCACATACACTGCTAGGTTGATAGTCAGTTGAGCTTTGAGTGAAGCATAAGTAAATTCAGCTGAAAGTAGCATTTAGTTACTTTATTGAGGCTCAAAGTTCACTAATTGATTGTTTGCCTTTGAGCATTTTAATGATTCAAAGGGGGTACAGTGGTAAAAATGGTTATAATTAAGATGTTTACAACAAACACCGTCCTTGGTCAGTGTTGCTTCATATTTGATAAGTAGAGTCTAGTTTAGGAACAGTGTCGTGCTAGTTGCTTGAGGACAAGCAAGAGCTTAAGTTGGGGGTGTTGATGTGCCGGGTAATTTCGGCACATTTTGATACTATTTGTTTAGAGTTTAACTTGTTCTACCTGTTAATTATCACGATACTTACGTAATTTTAGTGTAATTTCAGTGGATTGAGTGAAGAGATCCAGAAGCATGAAAAGAAGTCCAAAAAGCCAGCCAAAGGCAAGAAAAGAGGTTAGGAGCATCGCAGGTTCAATTCTGCGATCGCAAAACAGCTATGCGAGTCGCATAATTCGCAAGAAGATCGCAGATGCAGACAGAACTTTAAGCCAACTTTCAAGTTGTGAATGCGGTCGCAAATGTGACCGCAAAACAGGAATGCGAACCGCATTCCCATCGCAAACACGAACAGAGTCTGGGTGAAAAATAGAGTGAAGATTGCGATCGCAGATGCGACGAGAGGGAAGCTGACTAGTGTGATCTGCGATGGAACATGAAGATTTGCGAACCGCATTCCTGTTCTGCGACAGGAATGCGATCCGCATACGTGCAACTAGGTCAAACTTGGCTGCTGCTCGCCTCGGGTTTTGGGCTTCTATAAATAGCTTTTCTAGGGTTGTGTGAAGGAATACTTGTCAGAATTCAGAGTGAAAAGTACAGCTTTTGATTATTTTTGAATTGAGAGAAGTTTTTGGGTGATCAAAACTGACAATTCTATATTTTTGTAAGATGAATTCAATTATTCTCCTTTGTTCTTTAGTTATCAACATGTGTAGCTAAACTCTAATACTGAGGTTGTGAACCCTAAATGGGTATAATGTCATTGAGAATTTGATATTGATTCCAATTTCGAAAGAAGCTTGATATTTATTTATTTCGTATTCTTAAATTAATCGTTAGTGGTTGCAAACATTAACGAATGCCAATTTACGCTATTGTATCTTGGAAAAGTGAGATAGAGTTTGGTAGAGATAAATAACAATAATTCAAGGCCTTAAACCTTGTTTAACGAAATCACTTAGGAATAAGTAGATTTTAATTTGGCGAATGATTGGGTGTTCTTAAGCTTGACTCTTTTGTATTCGGGAGAATCATAAGAGGATACATTATCCAAGTGTTAGGAAATATTGGATAATAAGTTAATAAGAACCAATTGCATATCAAGAGCAGACTTCAATATCAATATCAAGAACATTCTACTACATTAGGGGGAACACAACCTTAGTATCTTAAATTCATATTTTTACGTTCAAATTATTCTCAAACTGCAGTTCTTAGTTTACTTTTCTTTACATACTCAACACCAATTTATTCTACTTGGCTACTTGATAGAATTACGACTAAGTAAAGTATTGCATTAATTGGTTAATTGTTTCACGCCTATTCCCTGTGGGATTCGACCCCAACCTCGTTGGGTTACTATATTTGACATCGACCGCTTACACTATTGTTAAGGTGTAATTTGAGCGAATCATTGCCTCGAGCATTTTCATCACTTCGGAAGTTTCTCCGGATTTGGACCCCTCGGGTTCTGTGACAATCTGTTCTTCCCTCTGAGTGTCTTCTCTAACCCGTTCGGGTTCAGCCGCGTTGTGTTCGTGATTTGACTCTGTAGTTGTGCTATGGCAACCTGCTGAGCTTGCAACAATTCAAAGATCAAACGTAAGCTAACTCTATCGCCTCCCCCTTCGAGTGCCTCGCAGACCGATGCCCGAGGTGCCCCATAAATGTTGTTATTGGGATCAATCGGTAGGTTGATGTCAACATTGACCTGTGAATTAGCATCGATTGGATCAACGGACGGAACGCCATTAGGGTCGACAAGGGGTACGTTGTTGCTCGGCACCACATTGTTATTTTCACCGTGGTGGTCTGACTCGGATTGAGAATCTGACATATTAAATAGTCCTGAAATCAAACTTCAGAGAACAAGTGTAAAATAGAGTATGTTATCAAGATTCATATTAAATCATCACTATTATCCTTAGCCCCATGGTGGGCGCCAAACTGTTTACTCTTAAAATGGATAACAATTAAATTTATACGCGGTTTAAAGGATATGTGGTTTAATTTAATACAAATAATCAAAGAACAATAAATAATCGAATTGAAATGAAATGAAACGATCAAACCGAATTGGCGTAGTAATTAGGCCTTGGATTCAACTTAAGTGCCAGTAATAGTGTCAAAAAATAAAGGGATCTTCTTCTTTATATAGTAGAGGAGTTTTAACACTAATTCAAGTCTAAACAAGGTAAAAAAAATTTGCCTTCCTTTCCTCCCACGAAAAAATGATCTGCAGTTAATACCGGGCGTGATCCATGCCGTAATATCCGGCTGATGGTGGACTCCCCATTTGTCCTCTAAATCGTCTTTCCTTTACCCTCGATTCTTTTTTTCATGCGAGCTTGATTCTTCGCGGATTCGGCCATGCTCGATTCCCGATGTATCATTTGTCCACCCCTGGTTTCGATTTGTGGGCACCTTCAGTCTCATTCGAGCTAGTAACGTTGTTCCTGCTTCTTCAACGGAAAATTAGGGGTAACTCTATCCCCGATTTTACCCGTACACAATGTCAAAAAATGTTAGAAAAATTCTTATTTCCAACCTTTTGAAAATTTGTTTTTATTCTGATGGAATAAATTAAATCACTTTTAGACTAAATCAAATAGCAGTCGATTTAATGCAAATAAATGAAATATACTACATATATAATTAGTTGGATTGTTTGTAATCAAAACTATTTTTTGAAGTAGTTGTCTTAATCTAATTAAACCTTTTATTGTTCGAGTAATTTCATGAACTAGCGAAATATGTAGTAAAATGTGACATAGTTTCCTAATGAAACTAACGTAGATTTGGTTTAAACTACCTTCACTAATAGAGAAATTTATAGATATATCAAGCATCATAATTTCACAATCCATAGATAAAAAAGGTCTTTTAATTACCTCAAGCATATGTTTTGAATATTAGTTGTATTATTTTTATACTTTTTTTATCGAAAATGGTACACGCGCATCGCGCGTACTATACACCAGCAATTGCTTTGCGCGTTAGGGAAAGCACGCACCCTAACACTACTGAAAATAGATTTCACAATAGACAAAATAATCATTTAATTATTTTTCTAAAATTTAGGACTTTAAGGTCAACTAAAACTTGCCTATTTGAAATATCATATAGCAAGTCCTAATATTTGGGATATTAAAATTAATTAAAATTTAAATTATATAAATTAGACAATTTATTTATAATATTTTTCTCCCAAGAAATATTTTTCTCCCGAGTTAGATATATAAACTATTGTATATGCGCCAATTTTATATAATCATTTTCTTGTAAAATATACTTCTATCATTGATTGAAAAATAGAACCACCGAGTAAAGAGTGGCTAAGTGCAATACTTAATCTGTTAATGAGTTGTATAAACATTGCCCAATCTACTTCAGTTTCATAAAAATGCCAAAGAGTTCATCGTTCTGTTTCTCTATGCTTTTGCAAGTTCTGAATCTTATTTTTCCTAGGACTATTCAAATAGCAAAATTAACAAAAGTAACGAATCACTTTAAAGCAACTGTCCGTGGTCGCTTTGCTGAACAAAAGCCTGGATTTCATGTTTTTATACTATCCTTAACAGTAGAATTAGCAAGTCCCTTGGTGATCGACTCACTAATTTTCAATTTCACTTTGACAACAAAACATAAAAGATAAGGTCCTGCATGGAATTTGAGCACAGCTTGCACAAACATGGAACAAAACAAGAGAAAGGAGAAAGGAGAAAGGATGAATGGGGGGTCTGCTGGGAAAATAACTATTCCAATATAATGACACCTGAAATTGAGGTGACCTTTGCTTTTACAAACAAGTGAAATCAAGAAGGGGTAAAGAAAGTAACAAGCAAAGAGTGACTTAGACCAAATTCCGACTGGGGTATGAATTCATTTTAAATTACAGCAGAAAGATAAAGCAGTACTCCCTTCCAATTTCTCTACAAAAAATGTCCTCAAAGAAGAGTAAAATGCCCGAATTTCTCATATCTGAACCTAAAAAATAAGTGCAGCACCACAATTTCTACAGATTTTCTCAATAACCCCAGCACTCCTCCAAGCTGCAAATCGGAGATGTGAAGGAGTCTCAGATTCATGTCTAACAACCTGCAAATGGGAAAAACTGATGAACAGTACTCAAAGAAGCCATCCAGATAAAAAGAAGCTGAAATGAAGCCTATGATGGAGTTAGAAGATGAAGAAAAGAGGGAAACAAAAAGTTGTTTGTCACACATTTAAGTTGCAAAAAAAGAAGGGGATGTCATAATGAGGTGGAGTCAACTTTACTTCAGGGTAACTCAGGGGTCTCAAAGGTTTGAAAGTATGCCATGTCGATTGATGACTAATACTGATGGCTGTACCCAGAAATAAAGGATATTCAAGGTATTCCAAGTTGAACAATTTAGAATGTCAAAAGGATGGGCAGAAGTTGAACTAGGAAACTCTTCGATCTGGAAACTTGACGCAGAGAACCCATAACAGCTACAGAGCAAGATGTCATGCACTTGTGCCTAGTGAAATGATCATGATACGCATGATTACCCACCAACTCCCAAAGTTTTCTACAAAAAGATGACACGCATTCACAGGTAATTTAGTAATTAATGCTTAAAACTATCGCCGATGCCAATGCATACATATGTACACACATGCGTAGACTTATTTATATGTATGTATATGATTATTTTACATATAATAATCTGATACTCCTGTATTCTGGTGCCAGTGTGTGCTCGTCATTTTGAATGTTTCGAGCTGTTTGAAAAAATTCAGTAAATAATAGTGCCACCCATACAAAATAAGTGTAATTTTGGCCCAAGATAGGTGTCGCTTTAGAAAACCAAGGCATTGGAACATAGGAACTTTGACGGGAAAATCTGTAGAGGTGGGGGGAGTAAGGGGGGTAAGAGGGCTAAGGGAGCTACTAGGCTGAGAGCGAGGTCTTGGAACATAGGAACTTTGATTGGAAAATCTGTAGAGTTAACGAAGATTCTCGAGAAAAGGAAGATTAATATAGCTTGTGTACAGGAAACTAGGTGGGTAGGAGATAAGGCGCGGGATGTAGGCAGTTTCAAACTTTGATATTCTGGGAGGGTGGGGGGCAGGAACGGGGTAGGTATCTTGGTTGATAAGGACCTCCGTGAATTGGTAGTGGAGGTTAGGAGGGTTGACTGACAGGCTGGTGACTATTAAGCTAGTTATTGGAGGTTTAACTTTGAAAATAATCATTGCGTACGCACCCCAAGCAGGCTTGGATGAGGAAGTCAAGAGGCGTTTCTGGGAGGATTTGGATGAGATGGTGCGTGGTACCTCGCATGCCGAGAAGCTTTTCATAGGAGGAGATTTCAACGGCCACATTGGAGCGACGTCTGGGGGTATGATGATGTGCATGGTAGCTTTGGTTTTGGAGATAGAAACGGAGGAGGAACATTCCTGCTGGACATTGCTAGAGCATTTGATTTTGTGATAGCAAACTCGAGTTTCCCGAAGAAGAGGGAGCACTTGGTCTCCTTCCGGAGTTCGGTGGCAGAGACTTAAATTGATTATTTACTCTGCAGGAAGTCCGATAGAGGTCTTTGCACGGATTGCAAGGTCATCCTGAGTGAGAACCTCTCGACCCTTCATAGACTCCTGGTCATGGACCTTGACATCACGAGGAAGAGGAGGAAGAGGGCGATGTATAGCCAACATAGAATAAAGTGGGGAGCCTTGACGGAAACTAAAGCGCAGGAGTTGGGGGTCAAGCTGGTGACTATGGGGGCTTGGAGGAGTAGTGGTGACGCAAGCGCTATGTGCACCACGACTGCGCAGTGCATTAGGGAAGCCGCGATAGAGGTATTAGGGGGTCTCAAAGGGTTACTCTGATGGTCACAAGGGAAACTGGTGGTGGAACAGAGAGGTGCAAGGAAAAGTAGAAACCAATAAAGCATCATATCTAAAGCTAGTGGAAAGTGTAGACGAGGAGGAGAAAACGGCGAATAGGGAGCATTATAAGTTGGCTAAGAAAGAGGCAAAGCTAGCAGTTACGACGGCCAAGCCTGCAGCTTTTAGTCGTTTGTATGAGGAACTCGAGGGCCGAAGTGGGGAAAAGATGTTGTTCAGGTTAGCCAAGGCACGAGAAAGGAAGGCGCGTGACTTGGACCAAGTGAAGTGCATCAAGGACGAAGAAGGTAGAGTTTTGTTGGATGAGGGACTTATTCGTCGGAGATGGCAGACCTACTTCCATAGTCTCTTGAACGAGGAGGGGGACAGGAGCATTGTACTGGGTGATTTGGAACTCTCCGGGAGTCGTAACTTTAGGTATTGTAGGCGGATTAGAGTTGATGAAGTTGAGGGGCTATGTGTAAGATAAGCAGGGGCAAAGCGACCAGGCCGGATGAAATCCCATTGGAGTTTTGGAAGAGACAGGCAAGGCAGGCTTGGAGTGGTTCGCTAGGTTATATAATGTCATTTTTAGAACGAATAAAATGCCCGAAGAGTGAAGGTGGAGCACGATGGTTCTTGTATACAAGAACAAGGGTGATATCCAACATTGCAATAACTATCGGGGTATCAAGCTTGCTTAGCCATACTATGAAAGTCTGGGAGTGGTAGAGTTAAGGCTGAGGAGGAGTGTGTCTATTTCCGTGAACCAGTTCGGATTTATGCCGGGGCGTTCGACTACAGAAACCATCCACCTTGTTAGGTGATTGATAGAGCAGTATACGGAGAGAAAGAAGGACTTGCATTTGGTGTTCATCGACTTAGAAAAGGCGTACGATAAAGTTCCGAGGGAAGTTTTGTGGAGATGTTTGGAGGCTAGAGGTATACCGGTTGCCTACGTTAGGTTGATTAAAGACATGTATGATGGAGAAAAGACCCGAGTGAGGACGGTGGGTGGGGACTCAGACCATTTTCCGGTTATGATGGGGTTGGTCAGCACGCAGCCCTTTTTTGTTTGCTCTGATGATGGACATACTGACGCGCCACATACAAGGGGAGGTGCTGTGGTGCATGCTATTTGCAGATGATATTGTATTGATTGACGAGACGTGAGACGGTGTAAACGCGCAATTAGAGGTATGGAGGCAGACCCTAGAATCTAAAAGTAGTTGAGCAGGACCAAGACAAAATACTTGGAGTGTAAGTTCAGTGGCGAGACTCACGGAGGGGAAGGGGAGGTGAGGCTGGACTCGCAGGTCAACCCTAGGAGAGGGAGTTTTAAGTACCTTGGGTCTATTATTCAAAGGACGAGGAGATTGATGAAGATGTCACCCATCGTATTAGGGCGGGATGAATGAAATGAAAACACGCTTCCGGAGTTTTGTGTGACGAGAAGATGCCACCGAAACTTAAGGGTAAGTTCTACAGAGTGATGATCAGACTAACGATGTTATATGGGGCTGAGTGTTGGCCAGTCAAGGTCGCTCATGTCTAGAAGATGAAGGTAGCAAAGATGAAGATGTTGAGATGGATGTGTGGGCACACCAGGTTAGACAGGATCAGAAATGAGGTTATTCGCGACAAGGTAGGTGTCGCCCCTATTGAGGACAAGATGCGAGAAGCGCGGCTTTAGGTGGTTTGGTCATGTGGGGAGGAGGAGCACAAACGCCCCGATCAGGAGGTGTGAAAAGGTTGACATTGGAGGGCCTACGGAGAGGTAAAGGTAGGCCAAAGAAGAGGTGGGGAGAGGTGATTAGGCAAGACATAGCGCAGCTTCAACTGACCGAGGACATGACCCTTGATAGGAAGGTATGGAGGTCGAGGATTAGGATAGTAGAGTAGGTAGTCTAGAGTGTTCATAACAGTAGTATTGGCACGCAGTCTCGCTTTCTGTTGGTAGTACGTTTTTATGACTAGTCATTGTTTTCTTTCATTGTTGCTCACCCTGCTGTTTTGTTTTTATTCTGCTTTTATGTCTTTTTGGTACTGTCCCTTCTTGTCGATATTTTCATTGATGTGGTGCTTATGCTTTCCTGAGCCGAGGGTCTATTGAAAACAGCCTCTCTATCCTCACAAGGTAGAGGTAAGGTCTACGTACACACTACCCTCCCCCGACCCCACCGTGTGGGATGATATTGGGGTGTGTTGTTGTTGTTGTTGCTTAAAATCTACCTTACTCCAATAAATTATCTAAAAAAAGTCTGAGGAGAAAAAGGTAATTAGCCAAATAACCCTTCTGATTAATGCTGGTGTAATTAGCCAAATTGCTATTAAATGGTTTTCTTAATGGGATGCCAAAACCTTAAAACACTTATTTTGGACCGTAGGAAGTAATATATTCTAGACAAATTTTACAAGATCTCCAATTCCTTGAATAATTAACAATAACGTGATGTTTTCCAAGTTGACCTAACTTGTTCAACAGATTGTTAACCAATTACTTCGACTGATGGACTGAGGCTGATACAATAAACAATACTGATTGCCCCAAAGTCCGGGCTGTCACATAAAATGGTGCCCCGGGAGTAATATCTAAAACACACTTCTAATTTCTGTCTCTATGTGTGTCCAGAAACTGCAGAAAAGAAAAACCCACCTAAACTAATCATCCCCTGGAAATATACAAGGCAAAAACAATTAAGCTGTAGAATCTCTTTAAAGACAGGGAGTAGGATACCGGCGTTATCTAGGAGAGACTAACATCAACTTGGCAAGATCAACTGCCTCCCTTCTGCTTGAGTGTTATCTTATCTCCCAAGCTAAGAGCAATTCCTTGTGTTTTGCTTCTTATCCGAATATAACCGCTCAGCTTACCATCTGATTGCTTTTCAATGCTCAGATTCACCAAAGCATCCTCTCCAAACGCACTTTTCGCATACAGATTAGCAGCAAGGAACCCACATTCATCTTCCAAAGCAGATCTGGAATGATGTATGAAAGCAGATACAGGAAAATTTTATACTGTCATCAGCAACCATGCATCACAAAGAAACAAGACTCAAATGACTTAAGCAACGAACAAGTAACACGTAACTCCTTTTCTCTTGACAAATCAAGTAACAGGTAACTCCTAAAAGGAATGTATCAGTACATCTTGATACAATTACACATGCGCACACGTACACGTGCAGAGCGATATATATTTAATACTGCCTAACATATCCAGCGAGTGAAAAAACAAAAAATGACCTTAATGATTGTGAACCTGAAACATCAAGTTGACTATCTTCTTAATTTTGTGCAATTCAAGTACGTCCAACAAGAGTAAATAAAAAAATGTTACATAGAAGAAACTGAACTCGAGATGATAAGAAAAAGAAACTACCTATTTCCCCTCAACTAGAAGTACTAGTGCAAATCCAATTTGAAAAAGATTCTCATTTCTTAGTTAAGAAATATTTGATTCTCACGGATAATGAAGTTCTATATTTTCTGATAGTAAAAACCTGAGTCTTATTCCAACAATTTGCAACATTGCCATAACGTTCAAAAATCTTGTCTCTGAAGAATTATATATTTGACAGGAAACACCATACTCTAGAATCTAGATTGTATTAATATCAATAATAACAAAATCATAAATTATGAGGCAGAATGCTGGCCAGTCAAGAACTCCCATATCCAGAAGATGAAAGTAGCTGAAATGAAAATGTTGCGATGGATGTGCGAGTACACTAGGATGGATAAGATTAGGAATGAAGATATTCGGGAGAAAGTGCATGTGGCCCCCATGGAGGATAAGATGCGAGAAGCGAGGCTTAGATGGTTCGGGCATGTGAGATGGAGAAACCTAGATGCCCCAGTGAGGAGGTGTGAACGGTTGGCGCTGACAGGTAGGAAAAGAGGTAAAAGGCAGCCTAAGAAGTATTTGGGGGAGGTGATCAGGCAGGACATGGAGGGACTTCAGCTTAACGAGGACATGGCCCTTGATAGGAGGGTATGAAAGTCGAAAATTAGGGTAGATGGGTAGTAGGTCGTAGTGTGTTTTTCTGATCCGTTCCAAGTTTATTAGGGCTAGCCTGTTGGTACCTTGTTATTGGTTACCAAAGTGCTAGTATTAGGGTCATTTTTGGTACTATCTTTCGCTTCGATTTTCTAGTATCTTGTCGTTGTTACTGCTTGTTGCTATTACCATTGCTATTGCTATTGCTTTCTTCTATTCTTTTTTTTCGGATCATTCATTGTTGCTATCATTTGTCTGGCCTTGTTGTTGATATTTACTTGTTTCTATTCTTCCTCTCGAGTATTGGAGGGCCTACGAAGAGGTAAAGGTAGGCCAAAGAAAAGGTGGGAAGAGGTGATTAGGCAAGACATGGCGCAGCTTCAGCTGACTGAGGACATGACCCTTGATAGGAAGGTACGGAGTCGAGAATTAGGGTAGTAGAATAGGTAGTCTAGAGTGTTTATAACAGTAATATTGGCACGTAATCTCGCTTTGTATTGGTAGTAAGATTTTTATGACTAGCCGTTGTTTCCTTTCATCGTTGATCACCTTACTATCTTGTTGTTTTTAATTCTGCTTTTATATAACTTGGTACTGTTCCTTCTTGTCTATATTTTCATTAATGTGATGCTTATGCTTTCCTGAACCGAGGGTCTATTGGAAACAGCCTCTCTATCCTCACAAGGTAGGGGTAAGGTCTGCATACACACTACCCTCCCCAGACCCCACGGTGTGGGATACTGGGTATTATGTTGTTGTTGTTCTCTATTCTTCCTCTCGAGCCGAGGGTGTTTCGGATACAACCTCTCTACCTCCCCAGGATAGGAGTAAGGTCTACGTACACATTACTCTCCCTAGACCCCCTTGTGGGATTTTACTAGGTTGTTGTTGGTGTTGTACAGGAAATACCATACTCTAGAATCTAGACTGTATTAATATCAATAATAACAAAATCATAAATTAGAAAATGCGAATAAAATAATCAAGCATCAACTTCCATAATTAATTCAGTGTGTGACCAGAGAACTTACGGTGCAGTCAGGCACTTCATGTTGGTTGATTTGATAATATGGTCAAGAAATTCTTTTTCGTCCTGAATTACAGTGTTGACAGCAACCTGCAATGTACAATATTAACTGAGGTGCTCATGGTTTTAATCAGACCACTTCAGTCTGGGGTATTCATCTGTGCATATAATTAAATATAATTCATGTGTTTGTTGCTCCGTTATTTTGATGGTAAGACACAGAACAGTACATACGAGAGTTCAAAAGCATCAGATGTTGTATTTATCTAATAAAAGAACTCTGTAAATCAAGATTCAAAAACACTTTAAAACATATGTATTTGCTAGAGAATCGTATCACCTTCAGACCAATAATTTCCTTTAAAAAATTTGGTAAACCCAGTCGTAACACAAATTTTGAAGTAACCGAAAAAGAAACCAGGAATCACAGGACTTAATTCATCAAAACGAAAGAGAACGACTTTGTCTCTATCTCTATAACTCAACAGATTATTTATGATATCAAAAGGTTTAGAAAGTTAGAAGCAGCAACAACAACAAAAATAACAATCAAAGAATGGCATTCTACCTTGTTTTCCCACTCGAATTCAGCCCACATAGTTCTAAAAGCAGCATCACTGCACACGGCAGGAGATATGTAATCCATGATGTCAATGTGGATATCATTGAGCACGACAACAGTCCGCTCAAGCACATTTGAAGTCTCATAGACAATGTTACCAAAAATTACTCCAGTCTCAGTAGAAGACACCTTGATATTAGCTTTTATCTGCTTGCTTGACTCAGGAGCTAGAGTATAATTCTGTGGACGCTCAACGAGCTTAAGATCACCCATTGTTGCCAATTCCAAACATAAATTCTGAAGTGTCTCTTTGGTTCGGTTTATAACAGTGACATCCAGGACAATATCATAATGATGAACTGTCACAAATGCTTCAGCATAAACAGGATCACTAAATCCCGTGAGCTGCAGAACCCGGTTTAGCTTATTAGCATCATTTTCGTCCTTGACAAATTCTCCAGTGGCACGCTTCAAATCATCCTGGACAGCATCTTCCAACTCCAGCTGGCTCATGCCCTGGAGTACATATATTTAGTTAGGACATGGAGGAACAACTATTGCATTGATTCTGAGCACCAAGAAGGGGGAAATTGAACTATCTAGACAACCCTTGCATGTTTTAGAAACTACTGCACAAAATTAGTGTTTTAAGGAGAATGATGAAGATAACTGTGGACAGAAATGGCGTGTGGTTTACACATGACCTTATTATCAGCCTTTTTGAGGCGCAAAGTCCACTCTCATTCATTCATCATTTTTGGAGAAAGAAGCCCAAATATTGGCACACAAAAGCACCCCAAACCTCTAATATGCATACAAATCTAAGATTTCTTAATATAGTAATAACAGTTATTTGTCTATACAACCATATTTATGATATTCATTTTCTATTCTATTTGTTATATAGAATGAAATTATAACTTAAAAGAAAAGTAGTTCATTTTCAAAATTAGATATTAGAAACTCAAGAAACAGCAAAAAAAAAACCGGTTCTTTGTAAACCTTTTCTCTAGTTAATGGTATCACAATTAGCTAGAAAGGAAAAAATGATTTGGTATCAATTGCTAATGAGATCTTACATAAGTACTTAACGTGAAGTTTAGACAATTAACATAAACTAAAACAGAGAACTCAAAAACTAGATTTAACGTGAATCCTCATATTTTCTTACTTTCTACAGATAGGTAATGTGTAGGGCAAGTTACGTTATTCTACAAAAAGTAACGGCACTTATAGAATATCCAGGTTTTGCACCATGTTTTTTAAGTTATGATATAATGTTCACAATTCCAAACAGAAAAAGGACAGAAAAAACACAAAACCCTTACAAATTAGGTACAGGTTGCAATTTGCACTATTGTAAAATTGAAACATCACATTAAGACAAATCTCACCTAAGCAACAAAGCATCAAACAAAATAACTTTGCAATTATTTTCACTCATGATTAGGACCAAACAAATTTCAGTCCCAGCACCAACATAATGAATTCTTCTTACTCCCCATGCTTAAAGAAAGTCACCAAAACACATATGTATAACTCTAACTATTTGATTGAAATACCATCATGGAAAGGAAATGTCAAAACTAAACCATGAAATCCCTGGGAAATTAGAATAAACTATCTATTCCTTGATGACCAGAAATAGCACCAAGATCCAGAAGGGTATGTAATTCGGTAAGGTGGAAAGATAAGACACGATGACAATGACCCATGTAAGGCCTGAATGAAAAAAGAGTAGGGATTATGAAAAGATACAATATGCTTGGACAGTCAACAAAAGTTTTACTAAGATATTATTGTCTATTGATAACTAAATTTTCAATAAGCACGGAACTAGAAAAGAGAATCTCCTGAGTCCTCCAACCACAAAATGTTTCAGGTAGAAGTGTCTTACCCTCCTACTCTTCAAATGGCAGAAATCAATGAGGTCATCTGGCTGGGAGAAAGAAGTTTGTGCCTTTGCTTTGATCTCCTCTGTCTCTCTTAGCTGTTTATCAGAAAGCATTTTAACAAAACTCTCTCGGCAAGAGCTCAACCAGATCTGCCTAACCTCGTCACCTGTATTACAGAGTAATCTAATGCAAAGAACTATTCTGTCATAAGAATCATTATCAATTGGGTGAGGAAGAACAGAAGACTGCCCTAGCTGTAGCATTGAGACCATGATTAGTAATGCATTTGTCGTTGCTTTGTTCACTTCAATTTTTGATGGTTGAACTTCTTCCAGCCTCAGAATGAGCTTAGTCAGTGCACAAGCAACAACTGCTCCCAGGAAGAAATCACCAGTGAGAAGAAGGGATCTCAGGTTTCCAGTGGTTAAAGATCCTTGAACAACTGTTGCAGGAGAGAAAACAGTTTCAGAGGCAGCACTTTGAGTAGCATATGTTCCATCAGCAAGGATAGCAGGTCTTCTAGACGACACAGTAGTAATGGAGTTTGCTTGCTGAGTCTTTTTTGAAGAATCAGTAGCTTCACTTTCCTCAGAAACTGAGTAAAATGGTAGGTCTCCAAGACACTGCTTGATAGTTGCAATGCCACTCTCAACTTCAGAGAGAGATAGACAATACTCTCCAATGATCCAAAGGGCACAGGAACAAACTCGTGCTGCTCGAATTTGGTAGAAAGTGTCTAGTAGCCTTGTCACAATGGAAACCCTTAATTTTGGGTTTGTTTCGATAATCTCCCGGACAAACACAACCACATCAATTGCAGAAGCAACATTGTTATCTCCCAAGAAGTCCATCAAAAGATGGACTACAGTGCTTGCCACTTCCGGAAACTTTATGGCACATGAATGAATGGCTTGGATGAGCATTTGGCAGTACTCGCCATTCTTCTCAAGCTCACCGCTTTGAGTTTTCACAACTTCTTTCTTCAGTGTGAGAACAACCTCATTGATATTCCTGGGAGTGATCAATTCAAGAACAATGTCGAGTGTTTTTCTTCTGATGTCAAGGTTCGGGCTGGAAAGTACTCTAAGGACATCCATTATCATATCAACCATGATATCTTTATGGGAAGATTTCAATTCATTCAGTCGATCGAGCACAATAAGCTTAACATTGTTGTCACTCTGAGATTGAAGAAGTTGACAGTAGGTGTTGGCTGCAGCTCTTATAGCAGTTGGGGCAGAAGACAAGGAAACAAGAGTCCCAGCACATTCATAGGTAACAGCAGCAGAAGGGGCAGTCAACAATGATATAATAATCTTGATATACCTCCCTTTCTCCGCTTTGTTTGTCCTGCAAACTTTTCGAATCAAATCCAATACAACCATCTGAAGTAACTCGCCCCAATCAGAGACTCTATCAACATGAGTCAAGAGGTAATTGATAGCACGCTCCTGAGCACATTGGAAGAGCATCAGAAATGCATTCCTCTTAGCCGATGGATCCTGCTCAGTGGTAAGAACATTCTCGATCTTCTCTGGTGCATCTACCAGGAGCTGCTCACCCTGTGGGAGCTTGTAAATAGACATCACAGCAAGAATTGCATTCCTCCGCACAAATGGATGACGATGCTCCAAGTTGCTCATAATAGATGGAATTAGAGGTTCAATTATATCAACCTCATTCAGCCTGCAAAGAAATCTCAAAGTAACTCCACGAAGGTACTCATTCGGATGCTGCAAATTATTCCTCAAGTTCTGGCAGATTAGGATCATCTCAGGCAGCACACGGCCCTTAGAATCCGTCTTCTCAATAATCTCCAAATACAAAAGCAATAGTTTTTGAATTGTGTGATCCTCAGAAGGCAAGACATATCTAATAATAGTAATAAAGAGCTGAGGTAGGGTTTCTCCATTTAATAAAAGCATTACAGCTTTCTTCATAGCATCAATCTTGGCGGGGACATCATTTCCTTCAAGTGCTTCTTTGATCTCATTGGCAAGAGCTGGTGTACCCTTGTCAAAATGTATCAGCAGAGAGCAGGACTTCTCCATTTTATTCCACTCACTTTACCTGAAATTAGTATAGCTTGGCATAAATCTCGACCTGACAATATCTTTAGTTTCAGAATAAGGAATAGAGACACAAGGATCAAAGAAAAGAATTCTTCTATTGAACTAGTTAAATTACTACAATTCATGTTATATGATCAACTAATGCTACACAAATGCGGATTCAGGATTTGATCTTTATAGATTCGAGTTCGAAATCCTACCATAGTCCATTTGATTCACTGGGTTTGAAATTTATTATATTGTAGTAATTTATTAACACATAGAGGACCTAAGTTGAAGTTATTGGGTTCAAATGAACCCGTATCTATTACCCTACATCCATCTCTGATGCTACATCAATTCTGTGAATACATCTGTTCTACAAGGAGATCAAATATCACAAAACTATCAAGGGAAGAAAAAGCACTAAATGAAATGCAAGATAATTAGTAAATTCCTATCAATGCACATTTGATTCAAAGGTGATATAAGGAACTGACAACTTAGTACCAAATCCAATTCTTTTAAGAGCAGATCAGTACTAAATTACAGTATTGGATCAGAAAACACGACAAAAATGTGATACTGAAGGAAAAAATAAACCTCAAATCATTAAGCTTAAACAAATAGGAGTACAAAATTGGTCCACGAATTACTACTACACACAAGTAGAAAAGATCATGAAAAGACACACTTCACTTCTGATTCAACCACCTAATTCAGATCCATAAAATTTATCAAAATATAGCATTGATGAAAAACATGACATTTAGCCCTAAACCATCAAATTCGTAAAGTTTGAAATCAACCCAATACGCAAAGCATAGACAAAAGAGGACCCACATAGAGAAATAGAGCAAAGAACAGAATTAGGATGAAAATCAATTGTACACAGAAGAGAAATTGATCAAAAACGTACTCGCCAGATCGAATGCCGAAAATATTAGGATCAGAGTGAATCTTCAATAGGAGAAATTCGGTGGGGGCGTCGAATTGGGTGTAGAAAATCGGTGTGGATGAGGGACGAGTACTAGGGGTCTATTATACTCAGATCTGCAAGATCCGAAGAAAGAGATAGAGAGAGAAGAGAAGAGTGTGTTGTTTCTTAAGTTGTAAGTTTTTTTTTTCCTTTGTACTCCTGTAACGAACCTGCACTTAACCAAGTAATAGGAAAGCCTATCGCAATATAATTCTCTAATAATAAAATGAAAGAGAAAAAACATGTTTCCTCAATTTGACAAACAATGAAATTTGAGGAAATCAATCAATTTTTCCCCAGGAATCTCAGCAATTAAGTTAGTTAGCTAAATGGACTTTTAACTCGTTAGTGATGGATTGATGTTTCGCTAAAAATCTATGTTTTTACATGTAAATTATCTTTCATTATGTATTAATCTTGTTAAATTTAGTGCGAATATTTGTGACTCAAACTTAATAACGATGTTTATATGTGTAGGGGTTAATCGGAGGCGATATGGAAGAATTGTGCATAAATTGAAGCTAAAATGGAAGAATTTAGAGGAGTGTGGTTTTTTGGCGTCCAGGTTTGAGCCAGGCACAGTTCAAAATGCAAAAGACAGCAGCACTACACAGAGTTCGGCGCCCAGCTTTGCGCCAGGTATGATTCGAAACATCGAAGTGAGAAGCTTTTCCTATTTCGGCTAGGACTTAGTAGTTTTAACCCTATAACGCCCCCAATATGTATAAAAGGGGTTCTAAACCTATTTTTTAAAGGGGAGACATTATTGGAGAGGCAAAAATGCTGCGGGAACACTTGGAAGCAAGGAATCACAAGAGTTTTCTCTCCGTTCTTCCTTAATCTATATTTGAATGCTTTCGAATATTATCATGATTGTTAGCATGACTGTGAGTGGATAAATTTCTTTCTAGAATTTTGATGGACCCTTTAGTAGGATGAATTCTTGATATGTTTTGTAATAATTGAGTCTTTAGATTTCTCTATATGTTCAACTACGTGCTTATTTTAGTTAATTGAAGAATTCTCA
Source organism: Nicotiana obtusifolia (assembly GCA_002018475.1). Classification (NCBI taxonomy): domain Eukaryota; kingdom Viridiplantae; phylum Streptophyta; class Magnoliopsida; order Solanales; family Solanaceae; genus Nicotiana; species Nicotiana obtusifolia. The sequence goes on from MCJB01015984.1 coordinate 110,529, forward strand.
GTTAACGGTACCTATTTATTGTATATTGCTTGAAAAAGAGTACATATTTAGGTGGTTGTTGAACAACGTTACTCCTAATGTATGTGAGGAATCAATATGGCAGGTTTAAAGATGGGTTTAGAAATAACAAAGCCTTGACGTGGTCATAGTAAGCGGTAAGATAGTGCCAGCTAGCGTATTTCGGGATAATATGTCTAATAAATTATTATAGTTGCTGGGGAGAGAATTACGACGCCTGAAGTGCTCACATTCAGTAGAGAATACTTATGCGAAATTATAGGAGACGCAGCGAGAAGAATTTTGGGGAAATCATAACTAGGCCCTTAATATTGTCTCCAACTCCATCCTCGTTAGTTAATAATTTTACAACCTAGTGTTTATTAGTTAATTAATTTAAAATATAATCACAATCTTTATAACTTAAGAATTGTTCGAGCTTGTTTTTGTAGTGATATTGAATAGTTGTAGCTAAACCTTAGTTTTATGTGGGATTCGACTCTGGACTCTTAGATCTGATTATATTTGCAATGACCGCTTAGTCCTTTTTATAAGACATAGTTGGGCGTGACCAAATTTTGACACTGGTGCCAAGGAACTAGTGGTGTAGTTGTAGCTGTAAATAATGTTAGGTTTCAAGTTTGAAAACTTGTTTTACTTTGTTTTCTTTTATTTTTTTTAATTTTACCAGCTGATTTGAGAGACATGGCATCTTGGATTATGAGAGTTTGATGTTGGTAATTCTACTTTTGATCTTCTTTATGCATACGTAAAGGAAACCACCCGCGACAAAATTATCAAAATATTCCCGAGAGCGAGTTATGTGCACCAACTCAATCTTCTGTGTGGAATGTGTGTTATATGTGTGGTGGTTAAAATGATCACTTTTATGATTATGGTTATATTTCTTATCCTCCCCCATAGTAACAAAGAACCAGGGGATGCTGACCTAAAGGAGATTAAGGAGATGTTAATATGCCTTGTGGAACAAAATAATAAGACACAATTACAAATACAACGGTAAGAAGCAACTATTCACAATTTTGAAGGCTCAAGTGAGTCAAATGGTGGAAACTTTGAATGTTCAACAAGCTAATATTGTGGATAGCAGCGAAGAGCAGTGTTAATTAGAGTCGACAATTGATACTCTAATGGAGGAGTTAAGAGTAGAAGAACAATAACCTAGCCAACTAGAATTTGCGGATGCCTATGTTAAAGAACTGGTACTAGAGTCAACCATGGGCATTGAGGATACAAATTTAGTTGACTGTAGTATCATTGGTTTGGAGGAGGTTGATAAGCTTGAAATTCATGTATTTGAGCGTTTATGACCTCATTTCAAACACTTCTCCATATTGTGTTCGGAAGGTAAAATGAGAGTGAATTCTTACGAGTATAAAAAAGAGTCAATGGAAGAGGTAAGTGAGCCGTACATTCTGAAATTTGCAATACCATATAGGCAAAACAACATTCCTCCTTTGAAAGCCAAGAAGTGTGAAATGCCATATTTAGTTTTTGGCTCGCAAGGATTTGTTCCACCACCCGAAGAGTATAATCATAAACTTGAGTCTAAATAGGGGATCCAATTAGCTTAAGGTGGAGGCAAAAAGTGATTCACGTCGTGCCACGATGTTAACTAAGGCACTTGTTGGGAGGCAACCCAATTTTACTGTTATTTTATTTTATTTTTATTTCTTTAATTTTTATTGTATTATTTTTGTAGTGTTATTTTTTATTTTGTCGGAACAAGGAAAGAAAAGCCATTGGAAGGATGTAACAACTTGTTAGATGGTTGGAACTAAGTGTGGGGTATCCATACATAGGACCACGCCCGGAAGAAGTCTGAGTTTTCCATGAGTTGCTAATGCTTCGGCCTTTGGCCTACCAGGGAGTTTTTTTCATCCTCTTGTTATTTATGATGTGCATTGGGGACAATGTACAAATTTAGTGGGGGGTGAGGAGATTGTCTGGGCGATTTTCTATGATATTTAGTTTTGTTAGTCTAATTGAAAGAAAAAAAATTAAAAATATCAGAAAAATTGTGGACTTTTCCTGACAATTGATTTTTTGGACAACTTTCTTGAGAGATTAAGGTCCAATGAAAAAAATTCAAAAATATTTTCCTTATTTTTAGTTAGTCGTAGGTATATTATAATCTCCCTTGGTTTTCTTTGGGCATCGATTTTTTTCTATGAGATATAAATTGAACCGAGTATTTTTGTTTTTCATAATAGGTTTGAAGGAAAAGACTTGAGTACTCCTATGTGTCTTTTGACCTATTTGGTGCTAGCATAGTTAGGCCTTAGCATGAAAATTACCTTGCTAATATGTTTGATGAAAATTGATGCCGTGAAAGAATGAATAGCCTGTCTATGTGCTTTTTCTCGGTTACTCGACTTATTGTTCATGTAGTGCTCTATTGCTTAATACCTCTTGACTTTGTAATTACTTGCCTAAACTTGAGAGTTATAATGGAACCGTCCCGACTAGGGTCATGTGTATTATGTGATATGAGATTTCGATTACATTCTGTGCTGTCTTGTGTTAGTCTAGAACTTGCCATGTGTATTAGTTGAAGCGAAATAAGAGAGCTTTGTGAGTCTAGGAGATGACATAGGCGTTTCTTTGATTGTCCATTGAGTTGTTATGCTACCAAAAATAAAATTATCCTTAGATAGCCCATTTGAGCCTACAAAACCTTTTCTTTGGCACCCATATTACAAACCGAATCCCATTTTATTCTAGTTTAAATCTTTTCGAACCTTTACCTCCGAAAGCACTTAAGTTACTAGAAGAGTAAGGTGAGACTTGGGGTGGCTTTTGCGTGGAATCGTAGAAAGGCCAAAATGTGCGCATATGTTTTGAAAGATCATTAGCCAAACACCCTAAATTTGTGGTGAGTGTTGGGGAAAAAAAGAAGAAAAAGAAAATCAAAGGGAAAAAAAAAGAAAAAAAATATAGAAAATACACCTCTTATTTGTCTTAATCCGAGTTAGTGAATGCATAGTCGTGCTTAAAGAAGAAGGGCCAAGTTGTATATGATTTCGTGGCATTGCTCGAATTGGTCATGAAGAATGTGTATTTGAAAGTTAAGTGTAGTGTATTAAAGTACTTAGGAGGGTTAGTCACTATACCTAAAATATATCCTACCCATCCCTTAGCCTACATTACAATCCTTAAAGACCTAATTGATCTTTGATCTCGCAAGCTTAGATTAGTAGAGACGTACACTATGGACAAGCCTATGGCACAACCACAATATGCACGTGAATTTTCTTGTGAGAGTGAGTGATTGATTTTTGTTCATAATGTCCTTGACTTATGTGTGAAACTCTTGATTTAAATGTGTGGACTACATACTCACTTGTTCGTTGGTGAGGGCACATGGTTCCATGAAGGATAGGTAACTTTATTAAACTTTTCTTGTTGGGGTAAGTGTGCAAGTCGAGAGTACTTATTGACAACAAGTCAGTATTTGAGATTGGGTGATTATGGGCAGGTTGTTTGAGTATTCTGAATTGTTTATTATGTTTTGGCATGTGAAAGTTGGGAGGTGCTTGAATGCATATGCTATGGCTTAATTATTGGTATCAACCATGATCATAGATGTAGTGTATTGACTTGATAAATGTTACTCCATTTTATGATGTCTTGTGTGGCATTGAGCAAAGTGCTAGGTTGCTCGAGGAAGAGCAAGAGCTTAAATGTTGGGTTGGTAATGTTTGGGTAAACAACCTTATTTTTGCATGTAAATTACCTTGCATTATGCCTCGACCTTGTTAAATTTAGTGCTAATATTTGTGACTCAAGCTTAATAATGATGTTTATATGTGTAGGGGTCATTCGAAGATGAAATCGAAATATTGTACATAAATTAAAGCTAAAATAGAAGAATTTAGAGGGGTATGGTTTTTTGGCGTCTAGGTTTGAGCCAGGCACAATTCAAAATGCAAACAATAACACTACACAGAGTCGGGTGCCCAGCTTTGCACCAGGCGCATTCAAAATGCCGAAGCGGGAATCTTTTCCCATTTTGGCAAGGACTTGGTAGCTTCGACCCTAGACGCCCCCAATATGTATAAAAGGGGTTCTAAACCTATTTTTTTTAGAGGGGAGACATTATTGGAGAGGCAAGAAGGCTGCCGGAACACTTGGAAATAAGGAATTATAAGAGTTTTCTCTTCGTTCTTCCTTAATCTGTATTTGAATGCTTTAGAATATTATCATGATTGTTACCATGACTATGAGTAGCTACATTTCTTTCTAGGGTTTTGATGGACCCTTTTGTAGGATTCAAGTTAAGACACTCACTAATCAAATAACTTATAAAAAAATATCATGAACCGGGGAAAGAATAATAACAGAAAACAATAATAATAAAAAAGCTGAAATCTCATCAGATTAAGCGATATCCGATTAGAAAAAATCAAGGTCCCTTCCGATAATAAATCATCAAATAGATCACACATACGGTACCTTGTGCCCACTTTATCAATCACCCTCGCATGACAAAGATCTCGTGCCACAATATAGGTCACACTCGCACAGCAAAGACCTCGTGCCACAATGTATATCACAACCACACGACAAAGACCTCATGCCACAATATATACCACAACCGCACCGTAAAGACCTTGTGCCACAATGTATATCCCAACCGTACGACAAAGGTCTCGTTCAATAATATATACTACAACCGCACAGCAAAGATATCGTACCACAACATATACCACAACCGCACGTCAAAGACCTCGTGCCACAATGTATATCACAACCCGTGTCAGTTATCAATAATACGTTCAAGAAATATTTATCGAGAATCGAATAAAGTAATGCATGATAACAACTTTCTTTTTATTCATTACGTTATGTCACCAATAACTCAACAGAATATGAGATAATAATTCCATGTAGATGAATTTACCTTGGCAACCAAATCATCAAGAAAATGATAAAGACACAGATTAACACATTGGAACAACACAAAAAAACACGCATAACTTAGATATATTTAGTAAACTGTTCCCTCCTCTGAAAATATAACCTGGCTCTGATACCACAATATAAAGACAGAGCAAGAGACTCCAAGAAAGCAAACAAAATCATAGATATGAAAGTTTCCCTACAAAGGGGCTGGCTTCAACAACCCATAAGGGACGGCTTGCCAAGCTACACTAACAGTTAATTTGCTTATAGTCGCAAAAGTTTTCCTACAAAGGGGCTGGCTTCAACAACCCATAAGGGACGGCTTGCCAAGCTACACAACTTAAAAAACTTTTGTACTATAACCAACTTTAGCTGTTATAACTCGGAAAACTTTCGTACTTTAAGTTAACTTTCTTAGAGTATTCTTACTCTATTTTCATACATGGACCGACATTTCTATCCATTCGAAAGAAAGAACAAGAGGAACTTTAGAAGGAACTCATATGTAATATATCACAAATATTTACAAAGGTTACCAGATGATCCAACAACTACTACATGGCCTCCATTATATAGGACTAGGAGGTTATTACAAGATAAACTTAGATTATAAAATAAACCTATCTTACATGGCAAACCTATCTACAAGTGGGTCACTTTTTACATGTGAAGGACCTTATGCAAAGCAACAAGAAAAGCTCCTGAAAACATGTGAAAGAGGTGAAATATACATGGTATAACATGTGAAAGTATGTGGGAGCATGTGAAAACATGTGAAAGTAGGATGCTGCATGTGACGAAGCATGTGGAGGCATGTGGAATCATTTGAAAGTGGGGCCCGGATAGTATGGAAAGATGTGAAAATTTGTCTTGGCATGGGTAGATGATTTTTTAGGGTTTTTTGGTAGGTAGGTAATGTGAGATTATGGTGGGATTAGCAGGGATATAGATAATTATCTTCCATTGATTCTCTAGGTTTGTTTTCTAGACATCTTTTCAAAGATCTTGTGTAGTAACTCCTGGAACTTGACAGTCTTTCTTCGCTGTGTTCCTTCTCTTTTGGATTGAGAGATGTAATCTGCAACCTTAATCTGGAGATGTCTTGAGTGATCTTTTCTCGGATAACTTCGTACGGGGTTTGATATTCCTTTGCTGCTTCTCGGGCTCTTTCCCAGTGAGGATGAGTGCTGGTATAATTCCAGCTTGCCCAATCATTTGGCCATATATCTCTCGGGATGCACCTATTTTGCTGGAAGATAATCCTTTGTGCTTCACTATATTCTTCTTCCATGGATAAAATGGACACGGGGAATTTCCACCAGAATGATACTTCTGCTTGCGCCTGCACTTTTCCATTAATAATCTTCACTGGCCTAAGGAACATGAATACCTTTGCTTTGTAGGAATCATTGAAGCATTTTATCCAATATCTTCGAGGCTTGAACTATAATAGAAATATTTTAAGAGCATGTTCAATGTTGTCAAAATCCTTGAAGATGTTGCACTTGAATTCCATGAAAATATAATACTAATGGCATAGGTACTAGAAAAATCATAATAGTTCTTGTGAAAAATCCTTGGCTTGTGCTATGAATATGTGGAAGAATGGATATTCTGGATTGACCCCATAAGGCTTTAGAATAGATCCTCCATGTTGCCGGAAAACCTGGAGCTCATAATAAGTCCTTCTTTTTATTATAATTGATGGATCAAAAGGATCCATGAGATTGAACAACTCTGGTGGATGATCTGTTAGCTTCAATGAACTCATTCTTGGTATATTTGAAAACATGAAGATGTGGCTAATTAGCTTTTGTTTTGACTTCATCTTTGTTGGGAAAAATCTCTTTGAGAATTCTTCCGGTCGAGATAGAAAATCTGCGAGAATATTATCCTTTCCTTTCAGATGCTTGACTTGAAACTTGTATGTAGAGAACCATTGGGCCCATCTGAAAATCTAAGGATTGGGAATAATTTTTGCATTTATCTGGATCATCTTTGGGAAGGCCTTCATATCCATTTCTATTAGAAATTCTGAATGAATCAGGAAAAAATTAAACTTCTTGATTCCATTCTTCACTGCAAGAATTTCCTTGAAAGTGGAGTTATAATTGCTCGGCATCTTTGAACTTTCCGCTAGCATATCGGCATATCTTCCTCTGGCCATCTTTTTCTTCAAATAAAACAGCACTCCAGTATTCATTGCTGACATCAGTTTGCAGTATCTTCTTACCGTCTGAAGGGATGTAGAGAGACTTGACATCTTTAGATATCTCCTTTATTTCCCTAACTGCTTCATCTTGTTCCTTTCCCCATGACGGAGCATTTTTCTGGAGCATCTTCGTGAGCGGAGAAATATATGTAGAGATATTTGGGATGACCTCCGAAAAGATGGTTTGGCTCTATCTTTATCTATGATTTTGTTTGCTTTCTTGGAGTCTCTTGCTCTGTCTTTATACTGTGGTATCAGAGCCAGACCCTCTTTCGGAGGAGGGAACAATTTACTAAATATGTTTGAGTTATTTCCATTATCTTCTTCCCTTGAAAAGATGAATATGTCCCCTACTCTATATAAAACCTTGTCCAAACAATATGATTACCTCTATGAAGTAGATATCCTACCCGACGAACAGAAAGTAACCTCAACTGAACTACCCCTTCTAAACCCTTACTCAGCCTTTGTCAAAAAATCATTTGCACCATGGTTCACAAATTCATTCCTTAGTTCAACACATACCAAAAGGAGTCAAAGAATATGTTGCTGCCTCAAAACTTGACTAGCATTCTGCTCTTGCCACCCGAGAGGAACAATTTATCACTCTTCAAATCCCAGATGATTTCCTAGACAATGGATAAATCATGGTTTTACCCATATCCATTTTGGTGCTATCCGAATTGCTTTAACATATTACGGAAGAAAAGGTCAACCTGTTGTTGCTCGACTTTCTCTTCTAGATACAAGATACTGTGAGTACCAACATGCCAATTTCGGTACTGCAATAGTTACCTTGAATGCTGGGACTATCTTCATAATCATCTTTCCAAATTTCAATATGTCCCTTCATGACCCATACCTAACAGAAGCATTAAAAATCCAAGTTCAAATTCAGGGAGCCCCATAAGCCAAAGATGCTATCCAAGCCACTCTTCATCACCAAATGGCCTTCGGGTCCAAAATCATGCCATGGATCCCATACCTAACAAGAGGAAAAAAGGATTTACTCTTGAATATTGATGCTACCAAAGGAAATAACCTGTGCACCAAAATACCCAGACAAATTCCCAGAGATGAGCTCGTCAAAATCCTTCCTGATTCCTGGATCACAAATTATGACAAGTTAAGGGAACCAGAGGAAACTCTGCATTTTGGTGAGCCAACTTTTACCAAAAGAAATGACAAAACAATTTCCATAAGCTTTGACCATTCCCATCTCAAAAAACTCAATAAAACCATCTTTTCTTGCCAAATGATCCAACCTAAAGACACAGACCCTGACCCTGAAACTGAACCTTTTTGGAAAATACAAACTATCACGAAAGAACATGACTGGTGTAGACATTTCGATAAAGAGGGTAAAAGAGTTTGGTCGTTCAAATGCCCCTTTACGGGATACTACCCTTGGGATCTTGATTGCGACTGCCAAGACTGTTTGGAAGATCGAAATGGAGAATATGATGAACACCATCCGCATCATTGGGAAAGATCTGGCCTCAGCGAGACCAAATCAAAATTCAAGGAAAAGGGAAAAACCACTAAAAAGCAATTTTGAGCCAAATATGAAAATAAAGATCATTCAATTGGCTCATTATGCCGTCCAGGTAAATATGAATTTCTTGTCAGTTACAAACCCCAGGAATAGCCAAAATTAGCAAAAAAATTTACTCCAAGTTGGGAAGATGGTGAAACCACACCCAAACCCAAACCACGCTCAGCTCATACCCCAGAATCCAAAAAGTTACCTGAACCTAAGACTTCACCAACTCAAAAAATCCCAAAGCCCACACAACCACAGATATTATGTTGAGTCCTTCAAGCTCCGGTCATACCCAAGATTTTCCTTCACTTCAACCTTTTGAAAAAGAGGGTATAAGCCATGCTCCAAAAATTCCCAAGAAAAACATAGTGCTACCTACAGGAGAAAACCCCCCCAACGAGTGATATCGAAGCAACAATGAACTGGCAATTAGAAAATTCCATCTGCCAAAACAAAGTACTAAACAACATTGGCAACACCATAAATAATGTGGCCATACACAAAACAAAATGATGAGCAAAGTAGAAACAATTGAGAAAAAGGTGGAGTAGACATTGTCTCGCCATGGAGGACTAATCAAAGCCCTGGAACTAAGGTTGGCAAATCTACAATATGAGATTTGTCCGCTAGGAACTTTACTTTTCCAGTTCTTCCAACAACAATAAAAGGAGACAATTTCCATCAGGGAACAAATTCAACTTTTGAAAAATAACCACTTTGAGTCACAAAAGACCGCAATTTTCCCTTCAAAACCTACCTTCTTCCCTATGTCGCCACAAGCATATTCCCTACCTAAATTGGACTACACCTTTTCTACTTTTCCTACTACCTCACAAAATCCCGTTTCTTTTACCCAACCCGTAAAAAAAGAATATGATTTTGATATTGCAAAAATGATATGGGAAAGGAAAGATGCTCTTGCAGCCCAGAAACAAACAAAGAAAAGGTGAGATTAGGGAGAAAGTTCAAAAGGGTCCAACCCCGAAAATCTAATGATTTTTTATCAGAAGGCTCCGGACCAATATGTCTCCTAACCAAGAAACATGTCAGAAGAAGATACCACATGGTCGGAATCTCTTAATTCGTTAGACGATGATACAATAGAAGATAGTTCTCAATCAAGCAATGAATCCACCACTAACTCTTCCGAAGAAGATGATCCCCAATACTTGTATACAACCAAGAGACCCAGAAATATCTGAAATAGATGAGGATCAAGAAGGCATGACAGATGAAAAAATCCCAGAAAGAAGATATGAGCCCATGGTGTCAAAACCAGTTGGAACTGGCTTCCATACTTTCACCTTATATGACGTCAAGGTTTCAAAATGGCCTCAAAGGATCCAAGACTTCTATACTTGGATGGTGACCAAAAATTTGGTCGAACGAGAAAAGTATATCATCTTGTCAGAACTCACTTCACGGTTCTCAGGAATCCTCAGAGATTGGTGGAACTCACTTGGGATTCAAGACAAAAATACTTTTCTTACTTCCCAGGACTTTGCCTTCAACATCAGAATCCTACATGAAGTTTTCTGTGGAGATATTGGCCAAAGAAAAGAAAAGATGCGAAGATAACTCTTCGAGATGAAGTGTATGTCATTCGAACAAAATGACATTAGAAGCATTTTCAAAAAAAGGCAAAGATATATTTCGAAATCGGTAGAGACATCAACCTGAAGCAAGCCTTTGTCTCTTCCCTTCCAAAGACCATGACCATCATTGAAGAAAAGTTTCAGTCCATAACAATCCCACTAGTCGGCTACATTACGCAAGCTATTTTCGTCGCATTGGATGACATTTGTAAGAAGCGCTCTGCCCTAAAACAAATTACCCAACACAATCTAGCGCTTGACAAAGCATGACGCAAATCTGATCTAATCACCGGATCAGGATGTTCTTGCCATACATCCAGGCGACGGAGAAGATTCAGGAGGTTCATATGGCCAAGAATTCCAGATGGGAAATCAAGGTCCAGGAGGCGCACAAAATATTTCAGACGAAGGAGGCCAGGTAATTTTCATAAAAAGTACAGATGCATTATTTGCCACAAGATCTGACATTTTGCAAGAAATTGTCCACAATCGAGGAAATCTATCAAACTCCTCGAAGAGATTGAAGATTACACCGGCATACATCTCGGAAAGGAAGAGGACCTCGAGTCCACATTCTCTATGGACGATGAACCTACTGAAGAAACCTTATTCTCTCTTGATATATACGAAGATCATGGTGATGACCACTACAAAACTTTAGAACTGGTGGCCAAAGCCCGAGAGGAGATCAACGCTCTTGTAGTCATCCCTTAAGTGGAACTCAAGGTTTATTCATCCAAATGGGATAAACCCACTCGAGTCATCGCTTTCATTGACACTGGAGCTGCTTGTTCACTCATGAACCCTATTGTTCTCCTTGAAGATCAATGGGTGCCTCACTTTAAGGATTTCAACACTGCATCAAATGGAATCCTGACTACCACCATTATCACAAAGCACCAGGTCACAATTGAGTTTTTTCCAGGATTGAAGTACAGAACCAAGCTGATCGGCTCTGATCTACCAGGAAAAGATTTTATTATTGGATTCGACATTTTCAAACAGCTAAAAGATCAACTCCAGATCAGGGCTAACGGGATAACCTTTAAGAAGCAGTTCAAACCTTATTATGAAATTTCAAGGCTATTCTAAAATCACCAGCAATGAACAAAAAGGAGATTGAACAAAATCTCATTGAGCATTCATGTGCTGAATCTCACAAGGATTTTATGAAGAAAGGGAAAAGCCCGTTATGGAAGAACGAAGAGTTTTTTATCAAGCTCCCTTTCAAGAAGAATGAAAACATCAATCCAGCAAAAGACAGTCATTCTGGAATGAATCCAGATCATCTTCAGCTTGCAAAGAAAGAATGCAAAGAACTCTTGGAATTTGATCTAATAGAGCCATCGGATTCACAATGGGCATGCAAAGCATTTTATGTCAACAAAAGAGCTGAGCAAACAAGAGGAAAACTCATGTTAGTTCTTAACTACCAGCCACTTAACCACTTCCTCCAAGATGATAAATTCCCTATCCCAAATAAACTCACTCTTTTCTCCCACTTAGCCAAGGCCAAATATTTTTCCAAGTTTGATCTTAAATCTGGATTTTGGCAATTGGGAATCCACCCCGAAGAAAGAGCTAAAACGAGATTTTGCATCCCCGATCATCACTTCCAATGGAAAGTCATGCCCTTCGGATTAAAAACTGCACCCTTCTTGTTCCAAAAAGACATGATAAAAATATTCCAGCCCATCCTCCGTACCTCTTTAGTTTACATTGATGACATCCTGTTATTTAGTACATTAGAGGAACATGTCGACTTGCTTCATCAATTTAAGGCATTGGTAACACAGTATGGGATCATGCTTTTAGCAAAAAAGATGGTTCTTGCTCAAAAGGAGATTGATTTTCTCGGAATGCATTTTGTCCGAGGTGCATATAGTCCAGGACCACATATATGTCAGGAACTACTCAAATTTCCTGATACCGAACTTACAACAAAGCAAATCCAACAGTTCTTGGGTATAGTAAATCATGTAAGATATTTCATCTCAAATATCTCTACATACATTTCTCCGCTCACGAAGATGCTCCAGAAAAATGCCCCGTCATGGGGAAAGGAACAAGATGAAGCAGTCAGAGAAATAAAGGAGATATCTAAAGATGTCAAGTGTCTCTACATCCCTTCAGACGGTAAAAAGATACTACAAACTAATGCCAGCAATGAATACTGGAGTGCTGTTCTATTTGAAGAAAAAGATGGCCAGAGGAAGATATGCGGATATGCTAGCAAAAAGTTCAAAGATACCGAGCAACATTATCACTCCACTTTCAAGGAAATTCTTGCAATGAAGAATGGAATCAAGAAGTTCAATTTTTTCCTGATTCATACAGAATTTCTGATAGAAATGGATATGAAGGCCTTCCCAAAGATGATCCAGATAAATGCAAAAATTATTCCCAATCCTCAGATTCTTAGATGTGCCCAATGGTTCTCTCCTTACAAGTTTCAAGTCAAGCACCTGAAAGGAAAGGATAATATTCTCACAAATTTTCTATCTCGACCGGAAGAATTCTCAAAGAGATTTTCCCCAGCAAAGATGAAGTCAAAACAAAAGCTAATCAGTCACATCTTCATGTTTTCAAATAAACCAGGTTCGAGTTCATTGAAGCCAACGGATCATCCACCAGAGTTGTTCAATCTCATGGATCCTTTTGATCCATCAATTATAATGACAAGAAGGACTTATTATGAGTTCTAGGTTTTCCGGCAACATGGAGGATCCATTCTCAAGTCTTATGGGGTCAATCCAAAATATCCATTTTGCCACATATTCATAGAACAAGCCAAGGATTTTTCACAAGAACTATTATAGTTTTTCTGGTACCTATGTCATCAGTATTATATTTTCATGGAATTCAAGTGCAACATCTTCAAGGATTTTGACAACATTGAACATGCTCTTAAAATATTTCTATTATGGTTCAAGCCTCGAAGATATTGGATAAAATGCTTCAATGATTCCTACAAAGCAAAGGTATTCATGTTCTTTAGGCCAGTGAAGATTATTAATGAAAAAGTCCAGGTGCAAGGAGAAGTATCATTCTGGTGGAAATTCCCCCTGTCCATTTTATCCATGGAAGAAGAATATAGTGAAGCACAAAGGATTATCTTCCAGCAAAATAGGTGCATCTCGAGAGATATATGGCCAAATGATTGGGCAAGCTGGAATTATACCAGCACTCATCCTCACTGGGAAAGAGCCCGAGAAGCAGCACAGGAATATCAAACCCTGTACGAAGTTATCTGAAAAGATCACACAAGACATCGCCAGATTAAGGCCCTGGATTACATCTCTCAATCCAAAAGAGAAGGAACACAACGAAGAAAGACAGTCAAGTTCCAGGCGTTACTACACAAGATCTTTGAAAAGATATCTAGAAGACAAACCCAAAGAATCAGTGGAAGATAATTATCTAAATCCCTACTAATCCCGCCATAATCTCACATTACCTACCTACCAAAAAACCCTAAAAAATCATCTACCCATGCTAAGACAAATTTTCATATCTTTCCATAGTATCCGGGCCCCACTTTCACATGATTCCACATGCCTCCACATGCTTTGTCACATGCAGCATCCTACTTTCACATGTTTTCACATGCTCCCACATACTTTCACATGTTATACCATGGATATTTCACCTCTTTTACGTATTTTCAGGAGTTTGTTTAGTTGTTCTGCATAAGGTCCTTCACATGTAAAAAGGGACCCATTGTAGATAGGTTTGCCATGTAAGATAGGTTTTATTTTGTAATCTAAGTTTGTCTTGTAATAACCTCCTAGTCCTATATAAAGGAGGCCATGTAGTAGTTGTTGGATCATCTGGTAACCTTTGTAAACCTTTGTGATATATTACATATGAGGTCCTTCTAAATTTCCTCTTGTTCTTTCTTTCGAATGGATGGAAAGGCCGGTCCATGTATGAAAATAGAGTAAGAATACTTTAAGAAAGTTAACTTATAGTACGAAAGTTTTTCGAGTTATAACAGATAAAATTAATTATAGTACAAAAGTTTTCTGAGTTGTGTAGCTTGGCAAGCCGTCCCTTATGGGTTGTTGAAGCCAGCCCCTTTGTAGAAAAAATTTTGCGACTATAAGCAAATTAACTGTTAGTGTAGCTTGGCAAGCCTTATGGGTTGTTGAAGCTAGCCCCTTTGTATGGAAACTTTCGTATCTATGATTTTGTTTGCTTTCTTGGAGTCTCTTGCTCTGTCTACAAGAAGTCATACCACCACACAAACCTCATCAATAAAACTTCCCCAGGCCATCACATGTTATCCCTACATAGCGCCCCTTGTCTCGCCGCGCGCGCAATAATAAAGTAAAGGGCCGCCTTGTTTCATCACAAGTGCATCAATAATTATCCAACCTTTGTCTCACCACTTGTGCGCATATATATATATATATATATATATATATATATATATATATATATATATATATATATATATATATATATATATATATATA
>MCJB01015984.1:125432-140525 GCA_002018475.1 Nicotiana obtusifolia
TATATATATATATATATATATATATATATATATATATATATATATGTATATATAGCCCGCGTTGTCTCGCCGCAAGTGCAATATCAACAATAACAATAACACAACAGAAATCTCGTGGAAACACCCGAACAATCTACCCAACAAGTCCACATGTGACAAAATCATAACAATACAACATACCAATAATTGTTATCAATACATAAACTCACAATTTTCCATCACAATGCACAAGAACAACCGATAAAGGAAATGCTGATGGGTGTTCAACATAAAAGCATGAAAGCAAACTCAAATTAGCAAGAATCTCACAAACACCCAACTTGGCCAAATAAGGAATTAAAATTCTAAAACATGATATTTATCATGGAATATAAACTCAAGTAAATGATCAAAGATAAATCACATAAAATAAAGACTTCTCAATCAAGACAAAGCAATAAAAGCAACCTCGGGCCAAATCTGGTCGTAAACAACACATACGCCCGTGTACACACTCATCACCTTATGTACACGTCGTTCACATAGTACAAGTAATATAATTAAACCAAATCCTACGTAAAAGTTTCCCTCCTACAAAATTAGGCAAGATACTTTCCTCGAGTAAGCTAAATCAATTCACTAATAACCCTTTCCCGCACAAATCAACCTTCGGACGGCTCAAATCTAGCCACAATAACTTAATATCAGAAATAAAAGCCATATTAAGCGATTCCAATAATAAAGCTTTGTTATTTAACTAAAATCAAAAACTCAACCCAAAAAGTCAACCCCGGGCTCGCACTCTGAACCCGACAAAACTCACAAAAAAAGACACCAAATTTTACAGACAAGTTCCAAATATCAAAATGGACCTATTTCAAGTCTCAAAACCAAATTCCGAATCCGATAGCCAAAAGTCAATCTACGGTTAACCTACTGACCTTCGAATTTGATTCCGCGCATACGTAGAAGTCCAAAATCACGATACGAACCTGTCGAAGCAAAATATCGTTCCATGGTCATTCTTACAAAAGTCAAACTTTGGTCAATATTTCTAACTTAGACTTCTAAACCAAGAACCAAATGGTCCAAATCAACCCAAAAACCTACCCAAAACAAAACTAACCAACCCGCAAGTTGTAAAACCATAAATACACATGTTTGAAGCATCAGAAGGGGAAACAGGGCGCAAATACACAAAACGACCTATCGGGTTATTACAAAATGGAACTCTAGTTAACCACGGGCAACATTATCGGTAAACGACCTCGGATCAGTGTTTTGATAATTTCGGTAGGTTCATATGATATTTTTGGACTTGTACACACTTTTGGTTGGGGTCCGGGGTGACCCGAGCGTATTTCGGCGCGTTATGTAAAAAATTATGAAAAAAGTTTTCAAGTTGAAAATCATGAGTTTTGATTATCGATTCATGTTATTTGATGTTATTTTGATGATTTGAGGTAGCGAGCAAGTTTATATGATGTCATTACAGTTGTGTGCAAGTTTAGTTTGGAGCCCAAGGGGCTCGGATAAGTTTCAGATGCGTTACAAAAGAGTTTGAGCCATTGAGCAACTGTTGGTGCATTACCAGTTGCTGGTGTCTGATGCAGATATCACAATTGAGAGGTCTGGCTCGCAATTGCGAGCTTCGCTTTTTGCGAACAAGAATTCACATTTGCCAGCATAGGCCTAGGATGGGTGACCTCGCCTTTGCGAGGAAAATGTTTGCATTTGCGAAGTTTGGGCAGCCACTTTTGTGAACATCCCAGTCGCATTTGCGACCACTAGTAGCTATTGTCATCTTCGCATTTGCGATGGGGGTCCTTTCGCGTTTGCTACTTCTGGGCACCTGATGCACTGATCGCATTTGCGATCCGTGTTTTGCATTAACGGTATTCATAATTGCGAATAAGAGTTCGTAATTGCGATACCTGCAGCTGGTTAACAGAGGGGGAAAATGGGACTTAGCTCATTTTCCATCATTTCTCAACCCTAAACACTCTAGAGGTGATTTTATTGAGACTGTTTCCTCTTAAAATCATTGATAAGTAACTCTAATATACTTTCTTTCAATTCCCCATTACTTTTCATGAGTTTTTAATATCTAATCTAGGATTTTCATGGTAAACATTAGGGACTTGGGTAGTATCACGACCCGGAATCCCATCCTAGAGGGGGTGATGGCGCTAAACATTTCACTTTCTAGGAAAGCCAACGTTAGCTAATTACCTAACCAATTTAGCCTAAAATAGATATGATAAATAACGTGTAGCGAAAACTAAACATATCCTAGAAATCTGGAGTCACAAATCATGAGCATCTAGAATGTAATGTCTGAATAAGAATACATCTGTTTGAAATAAGGTAAATAGTAAAGATAGAATGGAAAGGGGACTTTAGGGACTGTGAATGCCAACAACTCTACCTCAAGTCTCCTGCTGATAGCCGGTCCAGGCAAGATCTCCTCTACACGCTACTGGGACCAACTCTAGTATCTGCACAATAAGTACAGAAATATGGCATGAGTAAAACCAATCCCATATGCTCTGTAAGTGCCAAGCCTAACGTTGATGAAGTAGTGACGAGGCTATGACAAGATACTCACAATAACCTGTACGAAACAATAATAACAGAAACAGGAATAAAACATAAAGCAGTAAATTCAATTACCGGACCCGTAGGCCAACTATCAAAAGGGCCCCAGAATAACAAAAGCTCAAATCTCATATCACCATATCGAGAACAATCTCTACAGCCACAAACAACTTACAACACATCAAATTCATTGCGGCATGCAACCCGATCCCACCATATCATCATCTGCTCATATCATATTCCGTCCTTATTTCTTCATGTCATATCACATCATTTCAATACCGTTGTGGTGTGCAACCCTATCCCACCATATTAATTCATTTTAATACCGTTGCAGCGGGCAATCTGATCCAAACAATTTCAACTTATTAACATAAACAACTCAACACCAATATTTACGATATCAACACAAAGGAGAAATGAAACATACGGAACAACACGGAACTGTCAAACAAATGGAGAATAACCAATATTTCGAAATCCCAAACCTTGGCAGAACAATGGTACCATAATACCTAGATGGCTCACATGAACGGAATAACGAAGTAAAGTACTGTAAGTAATATAAGAACGGTAAAAGCAAGTAAACATGAGGAAACAAAAACATACAATTAATTCAATTAGAAGCATATAGCAAGTGAACAAATATTGGGTGAGAAATATACAATCGAAACAAGTAACAGATAAACAACAAATAACAAGTAAGACATGGATAAAAAGTAAGAACATGTAGCAACTAAAGCATGTAACAAGAAATAACATATAGCAAAAAAAAGACATTAAAGTAAATAGCCCAATTCTGCATGCTCGGATCCCATGACAGCGCATATATACTCACCAACTCGCATATAAAAAATAGTCCAACAAGTCCTAATTCCCTCAAGTCAAGGTTAGACACAACACTTACCTCTTTCCGCAATCAAATCAACATGCAACAACAGCCTTTCCTTTAGAATTAGCCTCCAAACCAGTCAAATCTAGCCAAATATGGTTCAAATATTTAAAATAAGCTTTAGAAACTCCTTACGAGTGAAAAAATATTTAATCTTCAATGAATTTGAAAAAAAGTTAACAAAAGTCAACTCCGGACCCACTTGATCAAAAGCCGAGATTCGGTCCGAAATCCGGTTATCCATTCACCCCCGAGCCCGGTTATGTGATTTGTTTCGAAGTCCGACCTCAATTTGAGGTCTAAATCTAAATTTTATAAGATCCCAAATTTCTACCAAATCCCTAATTTCTACCATGAAAGTCTTAGATTTGATGTTGAAGACACATGAAAAGTATTGGGTAATTGAAAGGAAATGGATTAAAGTTTCTTACCAATATTTTTGGAAAGAAGAAACTCTTAGGAAATCGCCTCTTAAGTGCTTAGGGTTGATAAATGATGTAAAATGAGCTAAGTCCCGATTTTCCCCTCTTTTACCCTGCTGCAGATGTCGCAATTGTGAACTCTTGTTTGCAATTACGATCATCGCAAATGCGAAACACAGGTCGCAAATGCGAACTGTGCGTTAGAAGCCAAGATGCCTCAAATGCGACAATTTGTTTGCAAATGTGAACTATCCCCCCTTCGCAAATACGGAAAACCACTTCGCAAATACAAAGCTGTCCTAAGTTGCCAGGAGTCGCAAATGCAACTAAGATGCTCGCAAAAGCAACCCTAGCCAGTTCGCGAATGCAAATAATTTTCTCGCAATTGTGAGGTCACCAAGCCCAAGCCCATGCTCGCAAATGCGAACTCATGTTCGCAAATGCGAGGCTCGCATTGCGAGCCAGATCTTGCAAATGCTAGATCTGCAGATCAACACCAGAACTGAACGCACACCAGCTATTGCAATTCATCCAAAACTCATCTGATACACACCCGAAATTCATTCAAGCCCCTCGGGCTCCAAATCAAACATGCACACAAGTCTAAAAATATCATACGAACTCGCTTGGCAATAAAAATATCAAAATAACATCTAAAACCACGAATCATACATCAAAGCATGAAATTCAAAGAAAAAGTCAAGAACCTCTAGAATTACAATCAAGCGTCTGAATCCTATCAAACCAACTCCAAATTGCACCAAATTTTGCAAACATGTTTCAAATAGAAAACCGGACCTATTCCAAATTCCAAAACCAAAATCCGAAACCAAAATCCGAACTCAACAACCATATAATTAACCTACGGTCAAACCTAGAAAATTTCCAAATATTCAAATTGCTAAATTTCGGCAAAATAAGTCAAATCAACCTAGGGGCCTCCGAATTCAATTTCGATCATACACCCAAGTCCAAAATCACAATACGAACCAACCGAAATCGTCAAAATACTTCGGGGTTGTTTACCCAAAATGTTGACCATGGTCAACTCTAGCTTTATCTTTAATCAAAATTTCATAAAAAATATTTTCAAAAAGCATCACAGGCCATGAACACAAATCAAGAAATATCAAATGAAGCTAATAGAGGTCTCGAAACACCGAAATAAGGGCTAGTAATCAAATTGACCTATCGTTTAATACCGGTCGTTTTGCTTTCTAGATCTTTGTTCCCCTATTTAAGACTGTCCGTATGTGATTTTACTATTTTATGTAGTGAGGGGATGATTGGTTTAATTTTGGAAGGGTTCGGATTGAATTCGGAACACTTAGTTCCTTAAAAGTGGCCTAAGGTGGCTAAGTTTGACTTGAGTCAACATTTTGAGTAAACAACCTTGGAATCGGAATTTGATGGTTCCTATAGTTTCGTATGATGATTTTGGATTTGGGCATGTGTTCGGATCGAATTTTGGATGATCCGGGAGCGTTTCGGCACTTAATGTTGAAAGTTGGCGCCTTGAAGGTTTTAGAGTTTCTTAAATTTGGTTGAAGTAGACTTTGGTGTTATCGATGTCCGTTTGGGATTCTGGCCTGAGGATAGGTTCGCACGGTTATTTTTGACTTGTGTGTAAAATTTGGCATCATTCAGAGTTGTCTAAGTATGATTCATCGCATTCGAAGGTAGTTGAAGAAGTTTGAAGTTCATAAGTTGATTAATTTGGTTTTAGGGCATGATTCTTGGTTTCGATGTTGTTTTACGTGTTCCGGTACTTTGATTAGGTCCTTATTATGTTTATGGACCTGTTGGTGCATTTGGACGGGTCCACGGTATCTCGGGTGTGTTTCGGACCACCTAGAGTTAAATCCCAAATTGTAGAAATTCTACTGCTCGTTTCCTTCTTCGCGAACACGGGGAAAGCCTCGCATTCGCGGTGAAGGAATTGGGGCCGGAAGACTTTTTTTATACGCGTTTGTGAAACTGGGATCGCGATCGTGAAGCTTTGGGGCCACAGTCCTTCGCGTTCACGAACGATGGGTCATGTTCGCAAACGAAGGGTCGCATTGGCACAGAGAAAGGCCAGTTGGGGGAGACGCAGGCTTTAGCCTACGCGTTCGCAAGATGTCCTCCCGCATTCACGAAGGGTTAGCCACCTTATGTATCACGATCGTGATGGTCCCCTCGCATTTGCGAATAAGACCTTCTTAGGCATTGGCTGGTCTGCCTTCGCAATCAGCGAAGGCATTTTCGCAACCGCGAAGAAGGATCACTGGGCAATAGCATTTTTAAAACATGGGACTTAGATTCATTTTCTTTATTTCTGTCAACTCTTGGCCGATTTTAGAGTTTCCTTGGAGAGGGATTTTCACCTAACATCTCAAGGTGAGTAATTTCGACATAATATGAGTTTAGTAAATATATTATTGGTAGATTATAACATAGAAATAGTAGAAATTATGGAATTTTGTTTAATAACTTAGGGTTTGGTAAAAAAAAAATGAGATTAGACCACAAAAATGATTATGGAATTGAGTAGAAATTATATATTTGAGTTCATAAGGTACATGGTCCCGGGGGTGGCTTTAGGGACTTACCAATTTGGGTTGGGTAATTACTCTAATAGATGAATTATGAATTTTTGAGAATATATTGATTAGTTTGTATGACCTTTCACTAGTTTTGGAAACCTCGGCATCCATTTGGTGCAATTAATGAGGTTAAAGGGTCGAGTAGTAGACTTAGAAGCGAGGTAAGTCTCTTGCCTAACCTTGTAAGAGGGAATTATCCTCGTAGGTGTTTAAATTATTATTTGTTAATAATTGTGGAGCTAAATATGCACGAAATGACGATAGTTTCCGTACGTAGCTAAAATCATGCTTATGTCCGGATAGATTTAGGACTTATAATGCTATATTTGCAGTATTTGTACCCAATTTGTTAGTTTTATGTTAGGTTGAGCTTCGTTACTTTGAGTTTTGGCGGATTATTCTATTGTTGATAGAAAATTATGCATCTTGATGCACCTATTCTGTGTTGTAATTTTATGACCTGTAGTTCAAAGAGTTTCTCTATTCCTGTGGATCGGGCCGAACGCCTCGGTAGTATATTTAAGATGTATCTATGGTTCACGCCAGTCGACCCTCGACAGTGTACACGATTATTCTGGATTGGGTCGTACGACCTTGGCATAACCCGTGCGTATTATAGTTAGGAGTCCGATTAATATCGCTAGGAGTTCGATTATACTTGATATTTCCTTCATGACTTGAGAATTTATAGTTACTTGATGGCTCTTATTTGTGAAATTGGCATGTGATAATTGGAGATTTTAAATTGATATTTTGTTGAAGAATCATTTTCTTATTGTTTGTTATTCCATTGTTACTGTTGTATTTCATGCCTATTTATAATTCCTACACTT
This sequence comes from Nicotiana obtusifolia, assembly GCA_002018475.1. NCBI lineage: Eukaryota > Viridiplantae > Streptophyta > Magnoliopsida > Solanales > Solanaceae > Nicotiana > Nicotiana obtusifolia. Next base: position 132,742 of record MCJB01015984.1, read on the forward strand.
TATCTATTGACCACTAGTAAGTGTCGATGTCGACCGCTCGTCACTAGTAAGTGTCGATGTCGAGGTTAGAGTAGATACTTATTAGGTACATGTTATTTTACGTACTCATGTTACATTTCTGCACAAATTGTGCAGGTACTAAGGCAGGTAAATCTGGTATCAATTCGGGCGCACATCCACATTATCCGTAGACCTGGTGGTGATCTGCTTCCCATGCTTCGATATGCAACACCCAGAGTCTACTCCTTATTGTATTTATTATTTCTGTCTAATTTATTGCAGACAGTAGTTATAGGGGTTTTGCATATCTACTAGATTGCTCGTGCACTCATGACACTGAGTTTTGAAAATTTCTAGTAGATGTTTATGGTTTTGCCTAACCTCATTACTATTTCTATTTATGTGTTATCTCACCATAATCTTTTATACTTAGTTCCTTATTAAATAAAATTCTTGATTCTAAAAGTAACAAAAATAAATAATTAAATGGATAGTTCTCTGTTGGCTTGCCTAACAGCGATGTTGGGCGCCATCACGGCCTATAGCGGGAATTGGATTGTGACATATCAGGTCGTCACATTTTCCATCTCTAAAAGAAATGTTTGTTCTTAAACGGGCATAGAAAACTACCTGGACTGGTGAAAAGGTGTGGGTATCTACTCCGCATATCGGACTCGGACTCCTACATAGCTACTGCCTCTATCTGCTGACCTCTACATTGCACTTTCACAGAAGGAAAACTCTTAGATCTCAACTTTCGGACCTGTCGGGCCAGAATAGCCACCAGCTCCTCCTCATAGGCTAAATTCTCATCAAGCTGAATCGTGCTGAAGTCAAAAACATGTGAGTCGTCCTCATGGTACTTTCGAAGCATGGAAACATGGAATACCAGATGTACTCCTAATAGGTTAGGAGGCAATGCAAGCCTGTAGGTAACCTCCTCAACTCTCCAAGATCTCAAATGGCACAATAAACCTCGGGCTCAATTTGCTCTTCTTCCTAAGTTGCATCCCGCCCTTCATAGGCGCGTCACTCGGAGAAGAACCTTCTCACCCACCATATAAGCTAAATTCCGAACCTTCCGGTTCACATAACTCTTTTGTCTAGAGTGGGCAGTACGAACTCGTTCCTGAATCACCTTAACCCTCTTCATAGAATCACAAACCAAATCAGTGCCCAACAACCTAGCCTCGCGGGGATCAAACCAACCAATCGGCGAACGACATCGCCTTCTATATAAGGCCTCATACGGCGCCATCTGAATACTCGACTGGTAACTGTTGTTGTAGGCGAACTCTGCTAGAGGTAAGAGTTGATCCCATGAATCTCTGAAATCCATAACCTAAGCACGTAACATGTCCTCCAAGATCTGAATAGTGCGCTTGGACTGTTCGTTCATCTGAGGATGAAACACCGTGCTCAGCTTAACCTGTGCGCCCAACTCACACTGCACGGCTTTCCAAAAATGTGTTGTGAACTGCGTGCCTCGGTCAGAAATAATAGAAATGGGCAGACATTAGCCAACCGCTCTGAAGAATAGGAAGTCGCCACTAGAACGAATTGCGCAGACTTAGTAAATCGGTCCACAATAACCCAGACAACGTCACACTTCTTCAAGGACCGTGGCAAGCCTGTCACAAAATCCAGAGTGATGCACTCCCACTTCCACTTTGATATCTCCAATCTCTGGGTCAATCTACCTGGTTTCTGATGTTCATACTTCACCTGTTGACAATTCAAATACTAAGATACATATGCAACGATGTCTTTCTTCATTTTTCACCACAAATAATGTTGTTTCAAGTTAGGGTACATCTTCGTGACACCTAGGTGAATAGAATAGCGCAAACTGTGCGCCTCCTCAAGGATAAAATCTCTCAAACCATCATCATTTGGAACATAAATCCGGCCTTGAAGACACATAACACCATCATCACCAATCACAACCTCCTTAGCACCATCCCACTGCACCGTATCCTTCAACACCAACAAGTGAGGGTCATCAAACTAGCGAGCCTTGATACGCTCCAATAACAAAGACTGTGCCACAACAAAAACAAGAACCAGACTAGGCTCCGCAACATCCAGTCTCACAAAACGGTTGGCTAAAGCCTTAATATCCATGGCTAGTGGCCTCTCTGCTACCGGTAAATATGCCAAACTACCCATGTTCTCCGCCTTTCTACTCAATGCACCGGCCATCATATTGGCCTTTCCCGGATGATATAATATAGTGATATCATAGCCTTTCAGCAACTATAGCCATCTCCGCTGCCGCTAATTAAGGTCCTTCTGCTTGAACAGGTGCTGGAGGCTCCGATGGTCGGTATAGACCTCACAATGAATGTCCGTATAGATAGTGCCTCCAAATCTTCAGTGCGTGAACAATGGCTGCCAACTCTAAGTTGTGAATAGGGTAATTCTTCATGAAACCTTCAACTACCGAGATGCATAGGAAATCACCCTACTATCCTAAATCAATACCGCTCTAAGCCCAATACGCGATGCATCATAATACACGATATAGGATCCCAAACTTGTCGCAACACCATCACTGGGGCTGTAGTCAATGCAATCTTGATCTTTTTGAAAGCTCAAATCAGACTCATCAAACCATCTGAAAAGAGCACCCTTCTAGGTCAACTTGGTCAATGGGTCTGAGATAGATAAAAACACCTCCACGAGCTGGCGATAATAGCCCGCTAAACATAAGAAGCTCCAAATCTCTATAGCTGAAGTAGGTCTAGGCCAGCTCTGAAGCCTCAATCTTCTAGGATCCACTTTAATGCCCTCGGAAGATACAACATGGCCCAAAAGGGAAACGAATCCAACCAGAACTCACACTTTGAAAACTTGGCATATAACTGACGACCCCTTAAAGTCTGAAGTATGATCCAAAGATGTTGCTCATGCTCCTCTCGACTCCGGGAGTAGACCAAAATATCATCAATGAAGATGATCACAAAAGAATCCAAATAGGGATTGAACGATCGGTTCATCAAATTCATAAATGTTGTTGGGGCATTAGTCAAGCCAAATGACATCCCTAAGAACTCATAGTGACCACACCGAGTCCGAAAATCTATCTTAGGGACATCTAATGCCCTAATCTTCAACTGATGGTAGCCAGATCTCAAATCAATCTTGGAAAACACTTTGGCACCCTGAAACTGATCAAAAACTCATCAATCCTTGGCAAAGGATACTTGTTCTTGATAGTGATCTTTTTAGCCACAGATAATCTATACACATCCTCATTGTTCCATCCTTCTTCTTCACAAACAACACTGGTGCACCCCAAAGCGAATTACTAGGTCTAATGAATTCCTTATCAAGCAAATCCTGCAACTGCTCCTTCAATTCCTTCAACTCAATTGAATGAAAAATTCAATATCTCTATCGGGAAACATCCCCGACAAATTTGTAGGAAACACCTCTGGAAACTCGTGCATAACTAGTACTGAATTCATGGAAGGAACCTCCGCACTAAGATCACGAATATAGGCCAAATATGATAGACATCCCTTCTCGACCATACGCCAAGCCTTTACATAAAAAATAACCTTGCTAGTAGAATTACCAGGAGTCCCTCTCCACTTTAATCTAGGAAACCCCGACATGGCTAATGTCACATTCTTGGCGTGACATTCCAAAATAGCGTGATAAGGTGATAGCCAATCCATGCCCAAGATAACATCAAGGTCTACCATATCTAGAAGTAGAAGGTCTACCCTAGTCTCATTGCTCCCAATAGAAATCACACATGAGCGATAAACACGATCTACCATAGTAGTAACTCCCACAAGCGTGGACACATAGATAGAAGCACTCAAAGATTCATGAGGCATAACCAGATATGAAGAAAAATAGGATGACATATATGAATAAGTAGAGCTCGAATCAAATAAAATAGAGGCAGGCAAACCGGAGCAATACCTGTGATGACAACATCCGATGACTCTGCCTCAGGTCTAGCTGGAAATGCATAGAAACGAGTCTAGGCCCCACCACTCTGACCTCTGCCTCTCGGACGGCCTCTAACTGGCTGGCCTCCACCTCTAATGGCCGAACCACCACCTCTAGCTGCCTGATCCCCGCCTCTAGTTGGCCGAGCTGGCGATGAAGCAAGTGGTGTCCGAAATCATGGCACGAGAATCCTGTTGAGGCACACTACTCTAAAGTCTGGGACAATACCTCCTGATATGACCCGTACCTCCACACTTGAAGCACTCTCTCGGCTGCCGTGGCTGCTGAAGCTAAGACTGACCCTGACGGCCTTTATAACCACTGTGATAGCTCTGAATTGGTGGTACACTGATGGGAGCTGAAGGTGCACTATAGGACAACTGCTCAGGACGAGACCCATAAGAACTACGGCTGCCTGAAGCGTCATGTGTTGCCTGAAGCGCTGAGTGAATCGTCCTGTGAGGATGACCTCTACGAAAAGAACCTTTGACTCTAGATAAGGCATCACTAATGCCATTAAAATGAAGAGGCCTCTTCTCAGATACCGCCTCTCTACCCTGACCACGAATCATCTCAATCCATTTGCCAATCTCTACTACCCGCTAAAAAGAAATATCATCCCCAGTCTCCTTGGCCATCTGCAGCTTGATACCGAGAGCAAGACCATCAATGAATCTCCTCACTCTCTCCCTCTCAGTAGGAAGCAAGACAACTGCATGGTGAGATAAATCCATGAATCTAGTGTCATACTGGTTAATAGTCATACTACCCTTCTGAAGGCGCTCAAGCTGACTATGCTACTCCTCTCTCAGAGTGAAAGGAATGAAGTTCTTCAAAAATAGCTGTGAAAACTGATCCCAAGTGAATGGCGATGAGCCTGCTAGTCTGCGTCGCTCATAATCCTACCACCACCTCTTGCTAGAACCGGTCATCTGAAACACTACAAAGTCGACTCCATTGGACTCCATAATACACATGTTGCACAACACCTTGTGGCAAATATCCAAATAATCATATGGGTCCTTAGAAGTTGTACCACCAAAATGAATAACAAAGAGCTTTGTGAACTTATCCAACCTCATCAATCCCTTAGAGGACATCGTGGACCTCTCCCTGGTATGTGTAGCAATAACAGGTTGACAACTCTAAGTGCTGGAACCGTCACGTCTGATACAGGGGAGCCATTTGCTCCGGAGTGTGAGTGGCAGCAGTCTGAGCTCCTCCCCTAGCCTGAGAGACAACTGGTGCCATAGGAAATACTCCGGCATGGGCCACACTCTCCATAAGGCCCACTAAGCAGAGTAGGGCGTCTTGAAGTACGGGAGTAGCAATAAATTCCTCCAGGACCTGAGTGGGTCCGACTGGTGCGGTCTGAACAGGGTTCTCCTCCTCATGCTCAATCTGTGGCTCTATAATGGGTCCTGCTGCAAGTGCTTTAGGCTGAGCTCTGCCTCTGCTCCGGCGCCTACCTCGGCCCCTACCCCTACCCCTAGTAGTGGCTACAACAGGGGGCTTTGGCTCCTACCCCACAGTAAATACTGTACATGTTCTCACCATCTATTGGAGAACAAGAATACAATGGTTCAAACTTCAGTAATAGAATAAAGTTGCACGACAGGGAATGAAAGAAGTGAAATTTTCCTAAAGCTCTGTAGCCTCTAGAAGATAAGTACAGACGTCTCTGTACCGATCCTCCAGATTCTACTAAGCTTGCTCATGACTCGTGAGACCTAGGCAACCTAGTGCTCTGATACCAACTTGTCATGACCCGAAATCCCAACCTCGGAGAAGTGATAGCGCCTAACATTTCACTAGCTAGGCAAGCCAACGTTAGTTAATTATTTGACCAGTTTTATCAATTTAAATCAAAACATTAATAATAAAAAACTATAATTGCCTGAAATAGATATGATTAAAAAACGTGTAGCATAAACTAAAAATATCCCAAAAATCTAGAGTCACGAATACATGAGCATCTAGAGTACTACAAGTCTAGTCTGAACAAGAATACAATTGTTTGAAATAAGGTAAACAATAAAGACAGAATGGAAGGGGATTGAGGACTGCAAACGCCAGTAGCTCTACCTCAAGTCTCCTGCTAATAGCCGGTTGGGGCAAGATCTCCTCTACATGCCGTAGGGACCAACTCTGGTATCTGCACAAGAAGTACAGAAGTGTAGTATGAGTAGAACTGACCCCATGTACTATGTAAGTGCCGAGTATAACCTCGACAAAGTAGTGATGAGGCTATGACAAGACATTCACAATAACCTATATAAACAATAATAATAGAAACATGAATAAAAAATAAAGCAGTAAAGTCAAATAACCGGACCCGTAGGTCAATTATCAAAAGGGCCCCAAAATAACGAAATCTCAAATCTCATATCACCATACTGAGAACAATCTCTACAGCCACAAACAACTTATAACACATCAAATCCGTTGCGGCGCACAACCCGATCTCACCGTATCATCATCTGTTCATATCATACTTTGTCCTTAATTTTTCATATCATATTATATCATTTTAATACCGTTACAGCGTGTAACCCGATCCACCATATCAATTGATTTCAATACCATTGCGGCGCGCAACTAGATCCCAACAATTTCAACTTATTAACATAAACAACTCAATACCAATATTTACGAAATATCAATACAAAGAAGAAATGAAACATACGGAACAACAAGGAACCACCAAACAAACGGAGAATAACTAATATTTCAAAATCCCAAACATTGGCAGAACAATGGTACCAAAATAGATAGATGGCTCATATGAACGGAATAACGAAATAAAGTACTTTAAGTAATATAAGAATGGTAAAAGCAAGTAGAACATGAGACAACGAAAACATACAATTAATTCAATTAGAAGCATGTTGCAAGTGAACAAATATTAGGTGAGAAATGTACAATCGAAACAAGTAACAGATAAACAACAAATAATAAGAAGACAAGGATAAAAGTAAGAATATGTAGCAACTAAAGCATGTAAGAAGAGATAACATAGAATAAGTAAATAGCCAAATTCCGCATGCTTGGATCCCATGATGGCGCATATACACTCGCCACTTTGCATATAGCAAATAGTCCAACAAGTCCTAATTCCCTTAAGTCAAGTTAGACATAGCACTTACCACTTTCTGCAGTCAAGTCAACACTCAACCACGACCTTTCCTTTAGAATTAGCCTCCAAACCAGTCATCTAGCCAAATATGGTTCAAAGAATTCAAAATAAGCTTTAGAAACTACTCACGAGTGAAAAAGATTCAATCTTTAATGAATTTGGAAAAAGTCAACAAAAGTCAATCCCGGGCTCGCTTGGTCAAAACCCGAGATTCAGACCAAAATCTAGTTGCACATTCACTCCCAAGCCCAGTTGTATGATTTGTTTCTTAATTTGACCTCAATTTGAGGTCTAAATCTAAATTTTACAAAATCCCCAATTTCTATTCAAATAGCTAATTTCTACCATGAAAATCATTGATTTGATGTTAAAAACACATTAAAAGTATTGGGTAATTAAAAGGAAATGGATTAAAGTTGCTTACCAATGCTTTTGGGAAGAAGAAACTCTTGGAAAATCGCCTCAAGAGTATTTAGGAGTTGAGAAATGGTGTAAAATGAGCTAAGTTCCGATTTTCCTCTCTTTTACCCAGCTATGGATGTCGCAATTGCGAACTCTTATTCGCAATTGCAACCATCGCAAATGTGAAACACATGTCGCAAATGCGAACTGTGCGTCAGAAGCCCAGAAGTCGCAAAAGCGACAGTTTATTTGCAAATGCAAACTACCCCCCCCCCCCCCC
>MCJB01015984.1:140548-189586 GCA_002018475.1 Nicotiana obtusifolia
CTTCGCAAATACAAACAACTATTTCGCAAAAGCGAAGCTGTCCCAAGTCGCTAGTAGTCGCAAATGCGACCAAGATGCTCGCAAAAACGGCCCTAGCCAGTTCGCAGATGCGAATCATTTTTTTGCAATAGCGAGGTCTCCCAACCTGGGCCCCTGCTCACAAATGCGAACTCATGTTCGCAAAAGCGAAGCAAGCATTTGCGAGCCATACCTCGTAAATGCGAGATCTGCAGATCAACACCAGAATTGAAAGCACACCAGCTATTGCAATTCATCCAAAACTCATCCAATACACACCCGAAACTCACACGAGCCCTCGGGCTCCAAACCAAACATGCACTCAAGTCTAAAAATAACATCAAAATAAAATCTAAAAACATGAATCGGATATAAAAATGCATGAAATTCAAAGAAAAACTCAAGAACCTCTAGAATTGCAACCAAGTGTACGAATCATATCAAACCAACTCTGAATTGCACCAAATTTTGCAAACAAGTTTCAAATAGAATAATGGACCTATTCCAAGTCCCAAAATAAAAATCCGATAAACATAAAATCAACCTACGATCACACCTAGGAACTTTCCAAGCATTTCAAATTGCTAATTTCGGCAAAACTTGTCAAATCAACCTAGGGACTTGCGAATTTAATTCTGGCCATACACCCAAGTCCAAGATCACAATGCAAACCTCTTGAAATCGTCAAAAGACCGATCCAGGGTCGTTTATCCAAATCTTGACCGTGGTCAATTCTAGCCTCATTTTTAGTCAAAATTTTTATTTTAATCAAAATTTCATATAAAAGCTTTTCGAAAAGCAACACGGACCATGCACACAATCCAAGAAACATCAAATGAATCTAATAGAGATCTCGGAACACGGAAATAAGGGCTAGTACTCAAAATGAACTATTGGGTCGTCATAGATAGAATTTAGGAATTTTTCAAAATTGAGATTTAGACCTCAAATTGAGGTTGAATTTTGAAACAAATCACACAAACGGGTTCGGGGATGAATGGGTAATTAGATTTTTGTCCAGATCTCAAATTTGGACCAAGCGAGCCCCCGAGGTTGACTTTTGTTGACTTTTTCGAATTCATCAAAGATTGAACCTTTTTCATTTGTGGGTTGTTTCTAAAGCTTAACGTGAATTGTTTGAATGATATTTGGCTAGATTTGGTTGGTTTGGAGGCTTATTCGAAAGGCAAAAACGTGGTTGGTTGTTGAGTTGATTGCGCAAAGAGGTAAGTATTGTGTCTAACCTTGACTTGAGGGAAATAGGACTTGTTGTTCTATTTGTTGTGTGAATTATGTGGGAAAATGACGTATATGCGAGGTGACGAGTGTATATGCGCCGTCATGGGGATTAAAGCATGCGGGATTGGGCTATTTACTTCTATGTCTTTATTTATTCTATGTTATCTCTTGTTACATGCTTAAATTGCTACGTATTCTCACTTGTTATCTATGCTTTACCTATTAATTTTTATTTAATTGTTAATTATTTTGTTTTTCTCATTTCTCACATGTTTTTACTTGCTTTTATTGTCCTTATACTACCCCCCCCCCTTCGCAAATACAAACAACTACGGTTAATGTGTTTGGAGCATTTTATTTCGATATTGTGATATGAGATTGAGATCATGTTATTTTGGGGCCCTTTAGTATTTGACCTCCGGGTCCGTTTTTATGAGTTTACTACTTTAATTCTATTCATGTATTCTGTTATTATTATTTCATACAGGTTTATTGTGAGTGACTTGCCATAGCCTCGTCACTACTTCGTCGAGGTTAGGCTCGGCACTTACAGAGTACATGAGGTTGGTTGTACACATGCTACACTTCTGCACTTCTTGTGTAGATCCCGATGTTGGTCCTAGCGGCGCGTAGCAGAGACTGCTAAGATTCAACTACTTTAGGAGACTTGAGGTAGAGCTTATGGCGTTCACAGTCCCTGAAGTCCCCTTCTATCATGTTTTACTATTTTAGTTTCAAACAATTGTACTTTATTTCAGACCGTATTTGTAGTATTTTAGTTGCTCATGTACTTGTGACTCCGGATTTCTAGGAGTAAATTTAGTATCATATTATTTATATATATACTTTGTTCATTTATGAGTTTATTAGTTGTTAGTTATCATTACTCTGTTATAATTTGTTAAAACTGGTCAAGTAAATAACTAAGGTTGGCTTGCCTAGCAAGTGGATGTTAGGCGCCATCAAGACCCCATAATTGGAATTTCGGGTCATGGCAAGTTGGTATCAGAGCACTAGGTTGCGTAGGTCTCATGAGTCATGAGCAAGTTTAGTAGAGTTTGGAGGATCGGTACGATGACGTCTGTACTTATCTTCTAAAGGCTGTAGGGCTTTAGGAAAATTTCACTTCCTTCTTTCTCCATTATGCAATTTTATTCTATCATTAAAGTCTGAATCATTCTATTCTAGTTTCCTCGCAGATGGTGCGGACATGCACAACATCCATAATCAGGCAGTAGCCGGAGCCCTAGGTTGCAGCCACTACCAGGGTTAGGGGTCGGGACCGAGGTAGGAGCCGAGGCAGAGGCAGAGGCAGAGCTAGAGCACGTGCATCAGCACTTATTGCAGAGTCTCAAATCGAGCAGGAGGTGGAGATACCTGTCCAGACTGCACCAGTTGGAGCCACTCAGGTCCCAGAAGCATTCATAGCCACTCCCATACTTCAGAATGGCCTAGTCCGCTTAGTGGGCCTTATGGAGAGTGTGGCCCAGGTTGGATTATTTTCTATAGCACCAGTTATCTCTCAGGCTGGGGAGGAGCCCAAACTTCTGCTACTCACACTCCGAAGTAGATAGCTCAAGTATATCAGACTTTGGTTGTTCTAGCAGTTGTAGTAGTTCAGCCCGCTATTGTTACTCATTCTGGAGAAAGGCTCGCGATGTCTTTTGAGGGATTGAAGAGTTTGGATAAGTTCACCAAGCTCTTCCCAATTTATTTTGGTGGTACACCTTCTGTGGACCCATAAGATTACTTGGATCACCGCCACAAGGTTTTCCACAACATGGGTATTGTGGAGTCCAATGAAGTCGACTTCGTAGTGTTTCAAATGATCGGCTCTGCCAAGAGATTATGGTAGGACTATGTTCGAGGCAGACCAACAGGTTCACCTCTACTTCAATTCAGTTATCACAACAATTCTTGGAGAAGTTCATTCCTTTTACTTTAAGAGAGGAGTATCGCAGCTAGTTCGAGCGTTTACAGTAGGGTAGTATGACTATTACCCAGTATGAGACCAGATTTGTGGACCTATCTCGCCAAGCACTTATCTTGATCCCTAATGAGAGGGAAAGGGCGAGGATTTTCATAGATGTCCTTAATTTTGGTATCAGGCTACAAGTGACCAAGGAGACTAGAGATGATATTTCTTTTCAATGGATTGTAGAGATTGCTAGACGGATCGAGAGGATTCGTGGTCAAGGTAGAGAGGCGGTATCTGAGAAGATGCCTCGTTATTTTGGTGGTTTTTGTGGTGCCTCATATAGAGGCAGAGGTTAATAAGGGGTAGTTGCATGATTTGCTTGATAAGGGGTTCATTAGACCGAGTGTTTCGCCTTGGGGTTTAGCGGTGTTGTTTGTGAAGAAGAAGGATGGAACGATGAGGAAGTGTATAGACTATTGGCAGTTGAACAAAGTCATCAAGAACAAGTATCCATTGTCGAAGATTGATGACTTATTTGATCACCTTTAGGGGGCCAAGGTGTTTTCCAAGATTGACTTGAGATCTGGCTACCATCAGTTGAAGATTAGGGCATCTGATGTCCCTAAGATAGTTTTTCGGACTCGGTATGGTCCTATGAGTTCTTAATGATGTCATTTGGCTTGACTAATACCCCAGCAACATTTATGGATTTGATAAATCGGGTTTTCAAGCCCCATCTAGATTCTTTTGTGATCGTCTTCATTGAAGATATTTTGATTTACTCCCGCAGTCGAGATGAGCATGAGCAGCATCTGCAAAATGTACTTCAATCTCTAAGAGATCGTCAGTTATATCCAAATTTTCAAAGTATGAGTTCTGGTTGAACTTGGTAGCCTTTTGGGCCATGTTGTATCTTCCGAGGGCATTAAGGTGGATCCTAAGAAGATTGAGGTAGTTCAGAACTGGCCTAGGTCTGCTTCAGCATCGCCGGTTCGTGGAGGGGTTTTCATCTATCTCAGCCCTATTGACTAAGTTGACCCAGAAGGGTGCTCTTTTCAAATGGTCTGATGAGTGTGAGTTGAGCTTTTAGAAGCTCAAGACTGCATTGACTATAGCCTAGGGTTGGTGTGGCCTACAGGTTTAGGATCTTACACCGTGTATTGTGATGCATCGCATATTGGTCTTGGCGCGATATTGATGCAGGATGGTAGGGTCATTGCCTACGCGTCTCGGCAATTGAAGGTTCATGAGAAGAATTACCCTGTGCATGAATGATCACGTCCAAGTCCACACTCAATATTAAGTGGGAAACTATCGTTGAAATTATAATACCCAACTAGAGTACGGGTCGAATTCCTCAGGGTGTTTACAATGGGTGTTGAACTAAATACTTAAAGAGAGAACGTGAAATAACTAAATTATACTTGCAAACAAAAAGGTGATTGTTGTCCAGTTTTAATACTAAGAAATTAAACTAAGTGAAAGCAACTAGAGAGAGTAAATTGTTTTTGGTGTTTTTATCAATTAAGGAAAAGCGTAGGAATGTAACCTCTACCTAGGTGTAAACCTAACGGGTATACTAAGTTAATGCTTGTTCAATAGATCGAGGTGTATTATGACTCTCAATTCGCAAGTACCCACTCAATAGCTCTCGGTCATAGAGCGGTTATGCCCATATTGGCTTTCTCAAGTCCAAATGGGTATCAATCTAAGCAATTGATATGAGTCCAAGTCGGGTTTTCCCTATCTCCACTTCAAACCCTTTAATCAAACTAGTCAAAACCTTAACTAGCTCAATTTCTTGTTAGCCAAGTTTTCCTAGACTAGGTTCCTCTTTCTCAAGTAAGAACTAAGTCAAATAGGCATGAATCAACAGTTCCAACCATTAATTCTAGATAAAATGCATAAACAAAGCTAAATAAACAACCCATTAGCATTAACAACCCATAAGATTTACACAATAGGGTTGGGTCACAACTCTAGATAAAATCTAGTTTCTCATACTAGAAGACAAAGAAAACAAAGTAGAGCAAGTAATTAAAGCCATAAATTACAATTAAAAGACAAAATTAATGGATCTTCTCTAATATTGGTCAAAAATTTCCCAAAAAGGTAAAATATAAATGCTATAGCTGTTAGGAATACAAAACTTGCCCTAAACAGGTGTTTCCCGTCTATTTATAGTGTCCAGAAATTCACTGACAAAAAATGCCTTTCGGGAGGTTCTGCGGCCACACAATTCCATGTGCGGTCCGCACTTTTCTTCTTCTATGGCAATGAAAGGAAGTCTGCATCCGCACAATTATCTCTGTGGCTGCACTTCAGCTTCTGCAGTCGCATAATTTGGTTGTGGACCGCACTTTCACGAGGCTTCACACTTTGTCTTTTGCACCTTCTCTGAACTTGTCAAACTTTGTCAGTGCGACCAGCTTTTGCGATCGCACAATTTGATGGAGATTGGATGTTTCAGAGCCTAGTCGGGTTCTTGCTTATGTTGTGGCACAGTCATCGTTGTTGGAGCGTATCAAGGATTTCCAGTTTTATGACCTGCACTTGTTAGTGTTGATGGATATGGTGAAACTGGGAGGTGCTAAGGAGGTTGTGATTGGTGATGATGGTGTTATGCAGCTTCAGGGCCGGATTTTTGTTCCAATTGTTGATGGGCTGAGAGAGTTGGTCCTTGATAAGGCTCGCAGTTCACGCTATTCTATTCACCCAGGTGTCACAAAAGATGTGCCGTGACTTGAAAAAGCACTATTGGTGGCGAAGGATGAAGAAAACATCGTTGCTTATGTATCTCGATGTTTGAATTGTCAACAAGTGAAGTATGAACATTAGAAACCAAGTAGATTGACTCAGAGATTGGAGATATCGGAGTGGAAGTGGAAGTGCATCTCTATGTATTTTTATGGTAGGCTTGCCATGGACCTTGAAGAAGTGTGACACAGTCTGGGTTATTGTGGACCGATCGACTAAGTCCGCACACTTCAGTCCAGTGGCGACTTCCTATTCTTCATATTGGTTAGCTCAGATTTACATCCAGGAGATTATCGCCTGCACGACGTGCCCGTTTCCATCATTTTTTACCGAGGCATGTAGTTCACTCCGTATTTTTGGAAAGCCGTGCGGCGTGAGTTGGGAATGCGGGTCGAGCTGAGTACAACGCTTCATCCTCAGATGGACGGACAGTCCAAGCGCGCTATTCAGATCTTAGAGGACTTGTTACTCGCATGTGTTGTGGATTTCAAAGGTTCATGGGACCAATTCTTACCTCTAGCAAAGTTCTCCTACAACAAAAGTTACTAGTCGAGAGTTCAGATGGCATTGCGCGAGGCATTATGGGAGGCATGTCGTTGGTTGGTTGGTTGGTTTGAGCTCGGAGAGAGTAGATTTTTGGGCACTAATTTGGTTCTTGAAGCTATGGAGAAGGTTAAGGTGATACAGGAGCGACTTCGTACAGCTCAGTCTAGATAGAAGAGTTATGCGAACTGGAACGTCCGAGATGTAGCTTACATGGTGGGTGAGAAGGTTCTTCTCTGAGTGTCGCCTATGAAGGGCATGATGCGGTTTGGTATGAAGGGCAAGTTGAGCCCGAGGTTTATTGACTCGTTCGAGATCCTGGAGAGAGTTGGGAGGTTGCTAATAGGCTTGCATTGCCTCCTAGCCTAGAAGGGGTATATCCGGTATTTTATGTTTCCATGCTTCAGAAGTATCATGAGGATAGCTCATATGTTTTGGACTTCAGCACGATGCAGCTTGATAAAAATCTGGCCTATGAGGAAGAGTCGGCGGTAGCTGTTCTAGACTGGCAGCTTCGTAAGTTGAGATCCAAGAGTCTCCTTATGCGAAGTGCAATGGAAGGGTCATCTGATCGAGGAGGCTATATGAGAGTCTGAGTCCGACATGCAGAGTAGTTACCCCCACCTTTTTACTAGTCCAGATACTTTTATATGTCCGTTCGAGGACGAGCGTTTCTTTTAGAGGTGGAGAATGTGATGATCCAATAGGTCATTTTGAGTACTAGCCTTAATTTCCGTGTTTCTTGACCTCCATTAGCTTCATTTGATGTTTCATGATTTGTGTACGTGGTTGTGTCGTTTTCTGAAAAGTTTTTACATAAAAATTTGAAGAAAAAGTGATTTTAGGCTTAAAATAGAACTTGAGTTGATCATAGTCAACATTCTTGGTATACGACCTCGGATCGGTGTTTTGACAATTGAGGTAGGTTCTAATGATGCTTTTGGACTTTTACACACTTTTGGTTGGGGTCCAGGATGAACCGAGCGCATTCCTGTGCGTTATGTGAAAATTACTGAAAAAAAGTTTTCAAGTTGAAAATCATGAGTTTTAATGATCGATTCATGTTATTTGATGTTATTTTGATTATTTGAGGCAGTTAGCAAGTTTATATGATATTATTACACTTGTGTGCATATGTGGTTTGGAGCCCGAGGGGCTCAATTTCGGATGCGTTACGGAAGAGTTTGAGCCATTGAGCAACTGCTAGTGCATTACCAGTTGCTGGTGTTTGATGCAGATCTCGCAGTTGCGAGGTTTTGGCCCGTAATTGCAAGCCTCGCTTTTGTAAACAAGGATTCACATTTGTGAGCAGGGGCCTGGGCTGAGTGACCTCGCATTTGTGAGGAAAATGTTCGCGTATGCGAAGTTTGGGCAGCCGCTTTTGCGAACATCCTAGTTGCATTTATGACCACTAGTAGCTATTGTCATCTTCGCATTTGCGAAGAATTTTGGGCACATGTAAGATGGGGGACCTTTCGCATTTGCGAACAAAGTGTCGCATTTTCGACTTCTGGGCACCTGATGCACTGATCGCATTTGCGATCCGTGTTTTGCATTTGCGTTGTTTGCAATTGCGATACCTGCGGCTGGGTAAAAGTGGAAAAAACGAGACTTAGCTCATTTTACACCATTTCTCAACCCTAAACACTCTAGAGGCGATTTTCTTGAGAACTTTTCCTCCTAAAATCATTGGTCAGTAACTCTAAACCACTTTCTTTCAATTCCCTATTACTTTTCATGAGTTTTTTTAACATCAAATCTAGGAGTTTCATGGTAGAAATTAGGGATTTGGATAGATTTAGGGATTTTAAAAAATTGAGATTTGGACCTCAAATTGAGGTCGAATTTCGAAACAAATCACATAACCAGGCTCGAGGGTGAATGGGTAATTAGATTTTGGTCCAGATATCGGATTTTGGCCAAGCGAGCCCGAGTTGACTTTTGTTGACTTTTTTGAATTCATCAAAGATTAAACTTTTTTCATTTGTAGGTAGTTTTTAAAGCTTAATTTGAATTGTTGGAATTATATTTGGATAGATTTGGTTGGTTTGGAGGCTTGATCGAAAGGCAACGCCGTGGTTGATTATTGAGATGGTTGAGCAAAGAGGTAAGTGTTGTATCGAACCTTGACTTGAAGGAATTAGGACTTGTTGGTCTATTTGTTGTATGAATTATGTGGGTAAATGGCGTATATACGAGGTGACAAGTGTATATGCGCCGTCTTGGGATTAAAGCATGTGGGATTGCGCTATTTACTTTCTTGTTGTCACGACCCAATTCTCACTATAGGCCGTGATGGCACCCTACGTCGCTATTAGGCATGCCAACGGTAAACTATCAACTTACTTATTCATTTTACATTTGAAATCATGCATTTTATTAAATAAAGAAATTAAAGCATTTAAAATTATGGGTACATACAATATTAGTAAGATATAAAATAAAAAGGTGACAATATTAAGCTAAACCATTATCATCTACTAGAATATCCCAAGACCTGGTGTCACAAGTGCATGAACATCTACTAGGAAGTACAATACCAATACAATATCTGTTTGGAATGTAAAATAGACAGAATAACATAAATGGATATGATGGAGACTCCATGTGCTGCAGATCGTATCATGGGATGTAGCTCACTGTAAAGTTCCCTAAATAGTTATGCCCTTGCGCCCAAATGACCATCGAAAATATACTTGCATAATAAGTGCAGAAGTGTAGCATGAGTACGTAAATCAAAACGTACCCAGTAAGTACCTAACTTAACCTCGGAGAAGTAGCGGAGAGGAGTCGACGTCGATACTTATTAGTGGTCCAATAAATCAATATATTAAATTATAAATGAATATGAAACACAACAGCAATAATGAGGTAAGAATATAACTACAAAATTCTCCAACATCATGACAATATGAATTTCTCAAATCTCATTTACTATCTCAACATATAAAAAATATCAAGTGCTATCTCAAACAGTTAAGGAATATCATATGAATGCCAGGTTCAATCAAAAGGGAAATCTCATGAATATTCAGACTCCTAGCGGTATTATGCACGAGTTATGTTAAGGTCGTACGGCCCGATCCAGAATAGTTTGTACACTGCCGAGGGTCGACCGGCGCGAACCATAGATGCTTCTCAAATATACTGCCGAGGCGTTCGGCCCCGATCCCCAGGAAGAGAAGAAACTTATCGAATTACAACCACGTATTTGCAATGCACGAATAGAAACACAAAGTAAGCATAACTTTTAACAACAATCAATATCCCGCTAATCAACTCAAGGTAATGATATTCGACCTAACATGATCTCTAATCTGATTTCATTTATAAATTTTAGGCAATTAAACTAACAAGTTGAATTAAGGTAATAGAAATATTGAATGATAAAGTCCTAAGTTTACCTAGACATAAGCATGATTTTAGCTACGTACGGACTCTCGTCACCTCGTGCGTACGTGGCTCCCACAACAAGTAGCACATAACAAATGTAACACCTACGGGGTAGTTTCCCCATCACAAGGTTAGCCAGGAGACTTACCTCGCTCCAAAATCCGATACCCGGCTCCAACGCCTCTCTAACACCTCAAACCGGTGCCCAAAAGATCCAAAACAAATCAAACAATGTGCAAACCAATCAAAATATACTCCAATACTCATAATTTAACAATTTATAGCAAATTCCCAACTCCACTCGAAAAGTTAACAAAGTCAACCCCGGGCCCACGTGCTCGGATTCCAAAAATTTTCTAAGATAACTATTACCCATAACACCACGAACTCAAATATATGATTTATTCCCAATTCCATGTCCAATTACATGCTCAAAATCCAAAAATACCACATTCTAGGTTTTCTTCCAAAATTCCATAATTTCTACAAAATTCCATGTTTAAATTCATATATAATCCATGTATTTATCTTACAACAAGTGGGAATAACTTACCTCATAATAGATGATGAAAATCTCCCCTCCAAGAGCTCCAAAAATTGCCCATTCAAGTGAAAATATAAAGGAAATGGGCTAAGTCCCGAAATAAGAAGCACTCTGCCCAGTCGAT
Organism: Nicotiana obtusifolia; assembly: GCA_002018475.1. Lineage (NCBI taxonomy): Eukaryota > Viridiplantae > Streptophyta > Magnoliopsida > Solanales > Solanaceae > Nicotiana > Nicotiana obtusifolia. The sequence continues at coordinate 151,085 of MCJB01015984.1, forward strand.
CCTTCTTCGCGAACGTGGCAAGTTCCTGGCGTTCGTGAAGCACAGCCAGCACCAGCTCCAGATTTCTTCTTTGCGAATGCGAGACAAGGCTCGCGAACACGGTGCTCTATAAAGCAACCCCTTCATGTACGCGAAAGCCAAGTCCCCCTGCGCCGCTTCACCTACGCGAACGCAATGCCCTTATTGCGAACACGATGCACCTCTGCCCCATACCTTCGCGAATGCGGTATTTCCCTCGCGAACTCTTAGCACAAATTCCCAGCAGCCTCAATCCTTCTTCGCGAACGCGTGCCTCCCTTTGCGTTCACGAAGAACAACACCAGACACCAGCACCAGCAGTTGTAAAACAAGGGAAAATGGTCCGAAACCACCCCGAAACGCCTGCACCCTAGGCCCCCAGGACCCATCTAATCACACCAATAAGTCCTAATACCTTATCCAAACTTATCCAAGGGCTCGAAATGCCACGAATAACATCAAAACCATGAATCGATGATCAAAATCATTCTTTTAACTTTCAAATATTTAAACTTCATCGAATGCATCCGAATCATACTTAAACATTCGAGAATGACGCCAAACTTTATGTAGAAGTCATAAATCACAACATGGACCTATTTCAAGGCTCGGAATCTTAAATGGACATCGATAACCTCAAAGTCCCTTTCATAACAAACTTAGGAAATTCTAATATCTTCAAAATGGCAACTTTCCACAATAAGCGTCAAAATGCTTCCGGACCATCCGATACTCAACCTGAACATATTTAAAGTCCAAAATCATCATATGAACCTATTGGAACCTTCAAATCCCGATTCTGAGGTCTTTTACTCGAAAGTCAAACTTTGGTCAACTCTTTCAATTTAAAGCTTCCGAATTGAGAATTATTCATCCAAATCAACTCCGAACTCCTCGAAAATCGAAACCAACCACACGTGCAAGTCAGAATACATAAAGTGAAACTACTCAAGGCCTCAAACCACCGAACGACGCGCTATAACTCAAAATGACCGGTTGGGTCCTTACATTCTGCCGCACTTAAACATACGTTAGTCCTCGAACGTACCAAGAACCGTTGTAGAGTGGCCCAAAATCACAGTTTAGCACCTCGTGTACCTACCCATGCCACCACAACCCATATGAGCACATTAGCTCAAGCCAGACTGAATGTCCTTCCTGCTACCTTAGCCCACAAGCCTTAGAACCATATTCTAACATCCGGAATTCTCTACCTGGTCTGATTCTAACATACAAATAATGCCTCAATCTCAACATGTTGTACTAAAACATGATCATGCACCCATAAGTTGTAGGCCCATAATAACACCCTCCAACCATAATAGTTGTAACTTCACGAACCCGATGCCCATAATATACCTCATAACACATATAAGACCTGTCCTAACTCTCGCAATACTGCAACGATGAAAGAGATGTGTAGAAACTCACAACTACCTGCCAATTCAACAACAAATTGAGTCTCTCCGCTTGACAAGAACCCTCATTTTAAACTTACTAGTGACATTTTCCCTCTAATATACACTATACAAATCCGATTGCACTAATTTTAGGTCCAACAACCTCGTCTCACCCAGTACAAGCTACTAGGGCAATAAGCCACATCAAACACCGTCCAGAATCTCATGTGATGCCATCGATGCGCCAACAAGATACAATTGAATATGACCAATAAGGAAAAACAAACTCTGGTAAGGAACTAGCTAGCTCACATAACATTCAAATCAACCAGACAAATGCTATGAACCTATCCCAATGGTAAGAATCAACACACACAAAATAAGTATAAGGAACCGTACTCAATATTTCACTGATGCAGCGTGCAACCCGATCTAAACATCATACTCGTGGCGGCTCGCCACCCGATCTACACATAACAATCAATAGGGAAATACAAAATGTGCATACCCATGAAAAGCCCGAAGATTGACCACAAGCACACCAAATGCACAAATACAACCCTAAGGAGACAGATAGCGCCATATGCTACAAAATGCCAAGCACGACTAGGGTGCAATAAACGACCTGCATCTCGAGAGCCATCTCGTTCATATAACACCACAAGCTACACCAGATCTCAACACACATGTGAATAATCAAGCCGTATCACAACCCACATAGCATAAAGAGTAGCACTCAAAATAGATGAAGGTGGGGATATCATCCACCATGCCCAAAGACCCATCCATAAGCAATGTTATGTCGAATAAGCATATTTGATATGGTATAAAATATACATTCACATTAGGCCTACCCACGGACCTCAAAGTTAATTTAGATCATCCCCAAATGGGTCTTTAACCTCCCAAAGACCCACAATGACCCTGTCTATAACATATACGATCAACCATCAAATCAAGAACAAACTTTCACCAGTCCGCAATTGTAATGACCTGGCCGGTCAATTTGAGTATTTTATCCCCGTTCCCCTATTTATTGCCTTCTCTATATTATATCGTGGTTATGTAATTTTCTGGGGTGGTTGGCTTTGGTTTCGGGTGACTTTTAGAGTGAAATGGGATACTTTGTCTCTAAGTTGGAGGTTTATGTTGAAAGAGTTGATCGGAGTTTGAATTTTCTATAGATGACTCCTGAATAGCGTTTTGATGGTTCTAACAGCTCCGTATAATAATTTTGGACTTAGGAGCGTGTCTGGATATTAATTTGGAGGTCCGTAGATCGTTTCGGCTTGAATTGGCGAAAGATGAAAAGTTGAATGTTTGGAAGGTTGAGAAGTTTGATAGGGAGTCGACTTTATTGATATTGGGTCCGGATTTCGGTTCCAAAAGTTGGAATAGGTCCACCATGTTAGTTGTAACTTGTGTGCAAAATTTAAGGTCAATTGGAGTTGATTTGGTTTGTTTCGCCATTAGTTTTAGAAGTTAGAAGTTCATAAGTTTATTAGGCTTGAATCGATGTGTGATTCACGGTTTTAGTGTTATTTTATGTCATTTGAGGCTTCAAGTGAGTTAATATCATGTTTTAGGGCTTGTTGGTATGTTCGGACAGGGTCCCGGGGACCCCGAATGTGTTTCGGATTGACTTCGGACCAATTGTTCTTGAAATGGGATTGCTGGTTTTCTGAATTTGGTTTCCTTCATCGTGTTGGCAGAGGATGTGCCGCGATCGCGTAGAGTAGTTTATGGCAGCTAGAATTTTACTCTTTGCGTTCACGAAGTACGGGATGCGATCGTAATGGTTGAGGAGTTTGAGAATCGCGAATGCGTGTGGAGGATCGCGTTCGCGTATAAGGAAGGAGAGGCTGGGGTTGAGGCACGCAATGTTCATCACTATCGCATAAGTAGAGTAGTTGGTCATAAGATAAGGAGGTTTTATAAGCTGGGGAGATTTGTTCTTCGCGATCGTGTGTGCTTGTCTGCTACCGTGAAAGAGGGTTTTATTTCATTCTTCATCTTTTGGACTTAGAGAGCTCGGTTTGTGGCGATTTTAAGAGGTATTTTCAAGGAATTTATTGGGGTAAGTGATTCTAACTCAGATTTGATTATTTTACATGAACCCATCATTATTCCATTTAATTAGTTTTTTGGGTTAGAAAAGTTGGAAAAAATTGTGAAAACTTCATAGATCGTATTTTGGGGATTTGAAAGACGATTTGAGGTCGGATTTGAATAATTTTAGTATGGTTGTACTCGTTATCTAATGGGTGTTTGGATTTTATAAGTTGGTCGGGTTCCGAGACGCGAGCCTAGGGTTGATTTTTTGTGTTCACTTTTTGATTTTCTTAAAAGATTGCAACTTTGTTCTCGGAATAGTTTCCTTCATAAGTTCATTAGGCTTGAATTGATGTACGATTCATAGTTTTATTGTTATTTGATATGATTTGAGGCTTTGAGCAAGTTCGTATCATGTTTTAGGATTTGTTGGTATGTTCGAACGGGGTCCCCGGGGCCCCGGGTGTGTTTCAGATTGAGTTCAGACCAATTGTTCTTGAAATGGGATTGCTGGTTTTCCGAGTTTGGTTTCCTTCATCGCATTCGCAAAGGATGTGCCGCGATCGCGTAGAGTAGTTTGTGGCAGCTGGAAATTTACTCTTCGCATTCACGAACTACGGGACGTGATCACAGTGATTGAGGAGTTTGTGAATCGCGAACGCGTGAGGAGGATCGTATTCGCGTATAAGGAAGGAGAGGCTGGGGCTGAGGCACGCGATGTTCTTCGCGATCCCATGGCCTGGTTCATGATCACGTAAGTTGAGGAAGCTGGTCATCGCGTTCGCGACTGAGATCTCGTGATCGTGAAGGAGGTTTTATGAGCTAGGGAGATTTGTTCTCCATGATCGTGTGTGTTTGTCCGCGATCGTGAAAAAGGATAACTAGGCAGCAGCGTTAAATTTCAAAAACGAGGGTTTCATTTCATTCTTCATCTTTTGGACTTAGAGAGCTCAGTTTGTGGTGATTTTAAGAGGGATCATCAAGGAATTATTGTTTTTACCATTTAGTTAGTGTTTTGGGTTAGAAAAGTTGGGAAAAATGTGAAAATTTCATAGACCGTATCTTGGGGATTTGAAAGGAGATTTGAATAATTTTAATTTGGTTGGACTCGTTGTCGAATCGGTGTTCAGATTTTGTAAGTTTGGTCGAGTTCTGGGTTGACTTTTTGAGTTGGCTTTTTGATTTTCTTGAAAGATTACAACTTTTATTTGGAATAGTTTCCTATTGCTTGTTTTTATGGTATAAAGTTATTTTGGCTAAATTCGAGCAGTTCGGAGTTGGATAATCACGGAAAAGGCTTACTAGTGGATTGAGTTAGCCTGTTTTGAGGTAAGTGTTTTGCCTAACTTTGTGTGGGGGAATTACCCCTTAGGATTGATGTTGTTTCGTGTTAATTGTGGTATGTGAAAGTCGTGTACGCAAGGTGACGAGTGGGTACGCAGGCTAAATGTGGTAATTGACCGGCTTGAGCTATGTAGATTCTTTCATGCATTTAATTGAATTGTCATAACATGTTATCTTCATCATTGTTAACCTATCCTTACGTGATTTACTTGACATTGTAAATACTTTTCTCATCTCTTACTTGTTAATTGCCTTTACATGCTTAGTTGAAGTTATTGTTCTCTCATTTCCTTATTAATTATTTAATTGTTGAGTTCCTTTACTTGAAGTTGTTAATTCTTAGAATATCTTATTGTTTAATTATGGTGTTGAAGTTATAAAGTCCGCGATTCACATTATGGCAAAGTTGTAAATTTTTAAATACCATTCTTGTTGAGTTATTCACTTTCGGTTGCTTTTGTTAAGACTCTTGTACATATTGTGGTTGAGCCTGTGCTATTTATTGTGGAAACACTATTATTGTTGACTTCTTCGACAAGTTGTGGTATTGGGCACTTGAGATGCGATTTATGATATATTTTGATATTGATACACATGCGGTGGTATAATGATTGGGGTTGAAACGCATGCGGTGAGATAAGGTGGGCTTGATACGCGTGTTGCTAGTAGAGGAACTACTTGAAGCCACACGGTGTGATAAGTTGGGCTAAAACGCGGGTAGCTATTCTGGGAAAATGATTTTGAAAACTAAAATACAAGGCTCCCACGGTGGTATAAGGAAAGACTGTGATTTGATTTGTGAAATGAGACTACGAGGCGGTACCTCGGTAGTGATTCTTGTTGATACCTTTCATTACATCACGTGTGTTTTGTTTGCATGGTTTCCTTGGCATTCTTATTACGTGTTTTCTTTCTTGATGTCTTAATTGCCTTAAATGTTAGTGTTGTATCATTTATTTATTGTATCATTTCCATTGTTTCCATTATTATACTGTACTTTACCTGTTAGTTTCTTTTTTATTCTATTAGGTGTCTTGCCCTGACCTCGTCACTAATCTACCGAGGTTAGGCTTGATACTTATTGGGTACTGTTGTGGTGTACTCATACTACGCTTCTGCACATCTTTTGTGCAGATCCAGTTACTTCATACCAGCCTAGGCATCCTTGCGTTGAGCTTGGATCGGATACTTCAAGGTATACTTGCCGGCGTCTACAGGCCTCGGAGTCACCCTCTGTCTAGTTTCTATTTCATTCTTCTTTTCTAGATATTGTTATACAGGGATGTTCAGTATACTCGTGTAGAGCTTGTGACTCGGTCTCACCAGATTTTGGGAATTATGTTTAGTTGTATTGCAAAGTCTTTTTTATGATAGCTATTGGTTTAAATTGGAAGTTCAATTACTATTTCTGTTAAATTCTTCATGTATGTTAGGCTTACCTAGTCTTAAAAACTAGGTGCCATCACGATATCATACCGAGGGAGATTAGAGTCACGACAAGTTGGTATTAGAGCTCTAAATTCATAGCTGTTACGAGTCATAAGCAGGTTTAGTAAAGTCTCACGGATCGGTACGAAGACGTTTGTACTTATCTTCGAGAGGCTATGGAACTGCTAGGAAACTTCACTTCTTTAATTTCTTATCATGCAAATTCGTTGACTTCCAAATTTTGAATCTTTGTCTTTTTATTCTCTCACAAATGGTGAGGACATGCACTGCTGGATCCGACGGTCAGACACCTGCATCCCCTGCTACAACTGCGGAGGCCGGGGCTGGGGCAGAGGCCGAGGAAGGGCACGTAGTACGGCCAGAGCACCTATCGAGCAGCGACAGAAGAACCACTCGTAGCTCCAGTTGGGGGGTAGGCACCTGAGGCGCCTGTTGCCATCCTTGCATTTCAAGAGACCCTCACACAGTTCCTGAGCATGTTTGGTGTCGCGCCCCGTTTTATCGCGACATCGGGTTTCGACATGTGACAACTTTTTTAAATGGGTATTAAACGATAAGAGTCGCCACCTAATGATTTTGAGGTGCGTTAGGGCACCTATTTGCAAATAACTCTGTTTGACTAGTCAATGCCACCAAAAATTGGGTAAGTGCTTAAATTACCTCAAAGAGAAGGTGTTAGGCACTCGTCGAGGTCAACAACTGTGGGTCCCAGCCGAACCTTAGACTATACGGATTATATAATTAGTCTAGGTGATCAAATAAATAGAAGGAAAATTCAGAAGTTGTAGAATTTTATTAAAACATGTGAGAATTGGTACAAGTCTTAATGATTACAACGTTGATCTATGTCAAATGGCTAAGTGTAAATAACATGCACATAAACAAGGGGGGTCCTAAGTTTTTTAGCCTAAAGGATCACCCCGTGCAACATAAATAATACTTCGCAACTTTCTTAAGGTAGAGGTTGCTCGTATTATTCAGGGGGCATAGACTATCATCTCCTGCTACCCGATTACTATATTGAAGTTGTTTACTTAAAGGCATTCTAATTCAATTCTAAGTCATACCCTTCGCGTGCACTACCTATCCCATGCCTATGGTCCAGGAGGCTTTGGACCTACTATCAAGTGGTTCTAGACTTTACTTAGGTTGCTCAAAAATGATAAAACTAGGCGACATTCAAAACAGATAGGACGGCATACAATAGCACTAAAAGGCTCAAGTTAACCTCCACACATAGGCATGAAAGCACGCAAATATTTTTCTATTTAAGCAGTAGACAGAATTAAGACGTATTAGAATCATTAAGTCCTACAGGCATGATTTCTATAGTCATGCTGTCTATGTGTGTAGTAGCATCCTATAGATATGGTCTCTAAACGATTCGCATCTGGGCAGTGAAGTAGTTGAGAATGCACAATTATTCAGTTGCCTCTATAGGCATGCGTTCTAGACGGGATGTATGACAAGAAAAGGATAGCAGCGATGACAACTTGGATAATCTATATTGGAATTATATGGACATGGTGTCTAGACGAGTCATATTTGAAAGAAATACCAAAGCATACAGTTTCAGTTGCTTGTATTGATCTCCTATAGGCATAATATCTAGGTGCAAGAAGTCCAATTTAGATCCTATAGGCATGCTATCTAACCATTCAAGTTATCATATAGACCCTAAGTCATGTTTTCTAAGGGGATAACATTATGTGCATATAATTCCAGAAAATGAGGCATGATGAGCAAACAAACAATTAAGATCCTATAGGCATGATCTCTACCCATTCATATAAATGATACAGTATCCCAGTTCTCCCTTTTCATTAATTTCCCCATCATTCAGTTTTACAAGTTATTACAGACCATATTGAACAGGCATAGACCCAATTACAAATATAGAATAACCAGTAACACATTTGGGCCTTCCAATATGCTTAGAACTTTGCACGGACAGCAGGCCCAAACTCCAAATGCGAACGTAGCATTTCAAACCTCCGCAACCGAAGCAGGCCCAACATATCAGACCCAAACGAATAACTTACTTACCCAAATAGATGCCAAATTTAGCCATCATTTAGTTTTACAAGTTATTACAGACCATATTGAACAAGCATAGACCCAATTACAAATATAGAATAACCCGGTAACACATCTTGGCCTTCCAATATGCTTAGAACTTTGCACAGACAGCAGGCCTAAACTCCAGATGCGAACATTGCATTTCAGACCTTCGGTACCGAAGCAGGCATGTTGATACCCAATTTTGACCTTATATTTTTTTCAAATAGTATATACACTTTCAAAATATAATTTTGCATCATTACTTAATTTACAGGATTTATACAAGTATTTTCTATAATATTTCATAATTTTTAAAGCTTTAAAATTAATTTTTTTGCATTACTTGAATATGTATTAATTACCCCTTAAATTATTTTTTGATGATTTAATCATCACAATTTTATTTATATCTACATATATGTTTTATAATAATTTACTTCATTTCATATAATTATCTTTGCATGTTTTGAGCCATTTACATAATTTTGATATAATAACCTATATTTTATACATAATTATATTTATTACATTATTCATGCTAAAATAGCAATTTTTTTCATTTTTATAATGTTAAGTTATTATTTTCAATCATTTTATTACACAAGTAATATTTTATTATCTATTAATTATTTTTACAAATTATTGTTTAGACAATTTTTATATATTTAATTATTAGCCCAATATAGGGCTGATTTTTGGACCAAAAACCTTGGCCCAATACCCTTTAACCCAGCACCACTAGCCCACTATCCTATATCCATCTCCTGACCCGCCCCACTTCCCTATAATCATGGCCGTTGATCTCGGATGATCAACTGCCCATAATAACCTTCCCCTTTTCCTTATATCCCTTTTACCTAGGGACATTCCCACCTAAACAGCCACCTTTGAAACCTATCCATCCCACCAATCTCTAAGAAACCCTGGCCGCCATACCCTCAAATCCTCTCCGAATCCGGCCCTGATACGGAATCTTTTGGTGATTCTCTTGCCTTATTCTGCTAGTACTCACCCGTTCATGGTGTTACTTGATATTTACCTAACTTTGGTAAATGCTACTTGTAAGACGGGCCTGATTTGGCTCTATTTTTGTAAATATTTGGCTGATGTTTCATCTATATATACTCTACAATGAACGATCCTCGTATTCCCGACTAGATTCATGGCCATTGGACTCAACTAGGGTTTGAAATTTTGATTTCCCCTGTACCAGTTCTATACTGATTGTATGTAATATTCTTTCCTTATTTTGTGATTGATTAATTATTTTCCATGTTTACTTGCTTGATTGTACCACTATATAACCCCTCCCTAATTTCCCCTTGAGCGAGATTTTATTCACTGGAAGAACTATTCTCTCTTACTCTCACTCACTCAATATTATTCTGAATCTATTGTTCTTGGCCGGCTGAAAGCCAAGGCCACCAGAATTTGTATTCTCAACCCCCCAGTGTGATTACTGCTCGGGACTCATCAGAAGTCCTTGTGAACTCTGACACACTTGGATTGGGGTCTTGCTGTCCTCTATTGCTATTGATTTTCGAACATCACCAACATCTCATAACGGATATAATTTATTCTTCTCCTTTACTTGTTCATTAGTTTACACTGGCAAGCATCTGTGACTCTCGCAATTTCGTCTTTTTGTGTTCATGCCCCGTGTATTTATGCCACTTGAGCTTCAGTGACTCAATGCGATGTTATGCCATCTCTGCTTATGGTTCTTTGGTTTTGTAAGTTGTCTTGTATTTTTATGCTTTTCTAGCCTCAGAACTTGCCTAAAACTCTAAGTTTGATATACGCCCTTGATTTCTAACTCCCTTAGGTCTACTTAGCACAATGTGTGTATGTGTGCTTGAATTCTTGCACCTACTGTACGTGCCCTCACTACTTTACGCATGCCTAGCCGAGTGTATGTTACCTGCTACTCTTCCTGAGTTTATCTCCCTACTCTATTCTGCATCCAGGATATATTAACTCGTGTGTTCTATGTATCTGATACTCTACTAGGACTAATGCCTATCGATGCTATCAACCCAAATATGTTATCCTGCTAATTGTGTGCTTTAATGTGGGTTACATGCCTAATTTAATCCTGTGCTGTTTAATACTACTTCCCACTTATAAGGTGAACTGCAACATCCCCTGTTACTTATGTGTGGTTTGACAATCTAGTTTAATATGTCCCTGCTTAATATGAACGCTGGCTCTCTTAAAATTGTTTAATCTACTATGTTATGCTGCTGCCTGTTGTTGATCTTGAGATTGCCTCTCTGCTTTGTTCTGGACTGTTATGTAAACCAAACTTATGCCTAGAGTGTATTTTAATCCCTGCGGAGTCATTCATACCTAACTTGCTGTTTGTCTTGGACCCTACTGTTCATTACAACTTGTTCTCATGAAATTTATATCTCCATTGTATGTCTGTTGACTTGATCAACCCTGTACTCTTCAGTATTAGTTAAACCTCTAAGAGTAACTTCCCAACTAGCTTGTGCCCCTATACGTGGTCGACTATTGCTGGATTTGATGCATGTTTGTCTTACTCCTGGAATTGAGTTGTGGCAAATGTTCAACATGTTAAAGTTTTCCCCTGCTCAATTAAGTAATTACTTGATTATGAACCTGTTATGTTATGGCTTCCACGTTAAGCATAACATGTAAAGGTTGTGCTCTACTATGCCTCTACTCATTTTCATGCTTCAACATCCTGTTCAAAGATGTTTTAGGCTAGTGCTGGCTTTACTTTTGTTTGAAATCTCTCTTGAAATCAGTATGCCATCTCATGTTAGTCAATCCTTTCAGCTTAACTTAGCTTTATAAAAATGCAAGAAAGAACTGCCTTATGTATGCATTATAAACTTGTCAAAACTACTTTAGATTTCAAAATTTTGTTCAATTAATCATATGTGTAGTTTGTTGTTTGTATGGCTAAGTTTGGCATGTAGGTCACCCACTTGGGGACTATTTTTATCCATGCGTGTTGTTGGAGTTGCACCTTATATTTGTCTTATGCCTTGGGGTGAGCCTGGGACTTGAATCTGCTGTTTGAGAGAAGAAAGTGAGCCCGTTGAAGGCACAGAAAGTACTTGGTTATTTTTATTTGGGCCTACTGTTGGGCCTGCTGTTTTTTCTTGTGTAGTATTTGTACTTATATTCATTATCTGGGCCTGTGATAATTTGTAAACAAACAGCTGGTGAGATTAATGAAAAGAGGCTGAGGTATTTTAATATTTGCATAAAAGGTAGAAAACATGCCTACAGGATCTTTGTGTTATATTTGTTATTTCATTCAGCATACCTTGTTTGTTATTCTGTTTGTTATGTTGCACATTAATAGAAATATTGTCTATAGGAATCACGCACACACTTCATTTCATTTATCAAATATGCTACACTTGTTTCCATGTCTACAATCAACACTCTTAGATAGCATGTTTATAGGATGCAACAATGCAATACTTCTACTTATCTGGATACCATGACTACAGGATCTTAACTAATTAATCAACTACTTCGTTCTATTTTTGTACTGTTTCACTTAGATAGCATGCCTATAGGGATAAAGTGTTACAAAATCGAGTCCATTTGTCAATTGTTAGAAATCCTGTCCATAGGATGTTGATTGACGCTGCTAATCCTGTGTTCTCAAATGACTTCACTGCCTAATTATACGACTATTAGAGATCATGCCTATAGGGATTGTGACCTGCCCAAGACGCATGTCTATAAAAATCAGCATTAGTAATTCAGAATTATGAGATTGTTTTCACTGCCTATTTACGCAGAACGATTTGATATCATGTCTATAGGACTTGCAACACTTAATTTGCCTATACTTTAGTCCAAAATTATAACATTGCCTATATAATACTGGAATCCATAATTACATAGAAATCATTCCTATAGGACTTAACGATTCCAACACGTCTTAATATCGTCTACTGCCTAACCAGAATTCAGCTCGCGTGCATTTTTTGTTTATGTGTGGAGGTTAATTTGAGCCTTTAATTGTACTTATGTATAGTCCTACGTGTTTTTTGAATGTGCACTAGTTTTATCATTTTGAGCATCCTAAGTGAAGTCTAGAACCATCCAAATAGAGGTCCAAAGCCTCCTGGACCATAGATATGGGATGAGTAGTGCACGCATAAGGAACGACCTAGAATTGAATTAGAGGGCCTTTAGGTAAACAACTTTAACATAGTAATCGGGTAGCAAGAGATGATAGTTTGTGCCCGCTGAATAATATGAGCAACCCCTACCTCAAGGGAGTTGCGAAGTATTATTTATGTTGCACGGGGTGATCCTTTAGGCTAAAAAACTTATGAACCCTCCCTCCTTTCTTTATGAACTCGTTATTTACACTTAGTCATTTAACATAGATCAATGTAGTTGTATCCTTGAGTCATTAAGATTTTGTATCGCTTCTCATGAGTTATAAAAACTTTCTGACTTCTAAATTTCCTTTTATTTATTTGCTCACCTAATCTAATTACATAATCCACATAGTTTAAAGTTCGGCTGGGACCCACAGTTGTGGACCTCGACGAGTGCCTAACACCTTCTCTTTGAGGTAATATTTGCCCTTACCCGATCTTTGATGACACAGACAAGTCAAACATAGTTATTCGTAAATAGGTGCCCTAACGCACCTTAAAAATCGTTAGGTGGCGACTCTTCTCTTTTAAGACCCTCATTTAAAAGAGTTGTCACGTGTCGAAACCTGCTTTCGCGAGAAAACGGGGCGCGACAAGGCCCAACATACCAGACCCAAACGAATAACTTACTTACCCAAATGGATGCCTAATTCAGCCATACATATGACAAAATACTTACAAAATTTAACTAAATAGCCTAAACATTTAGTTTTTAAAGTTATATCTAATAACAGCTCTAGCCAAAACATATAAACAAGATCAGAGGCACATATGAGGCAAATTCATGCTTGTAATCCTATATAGACAGTTTAAGATAGTAAACAAATTCCAAAGAGTTTCAAAATGAAGCATGCTTCGGAATTAACCTATAGAACCTTAGACACAAGATTTAAACGTGGAAATCTAACAGAGTCATAGACAAGAACAAGTAGAGCATAACCTTCACATGAAAATTTTAACATGAAAGCTTAGTGAAGACAACAGAACATAACATATTCATGATCGAGCAATCACTTAGTTGAGAATGAGAAAACTTTAACATGCTGAGTATCAATTACAATACCAGAAAAAAAAACTTATAGTAAGCAAAAACATGTCAACTTTACATCAATCGAACAGGCAAGCATCAAACCTTATGCTAGTTGGTCACATATGGGAGAAAATGTTGGTTATGATATTTAATCTAAAGTTCTCAATTGATACCGAGGAACACAAGATCGAGCAAGTCAGGAACACAATAGAATTACAAATAGCATGGGAAATGATCATAGCTGACAGTAGAATTCCATAAAGACAACAGGTTAGGCATGAATGTCTCAAGAGGAATTAGAACACATTCTGGGTATGAATTGGTTATTCAATAGTACGTGACAAGTCAAGAAAACAAACTCAAAATAAGTAACAATAATAAGCATTCAAGCACACAAATTAGCAGGCAAGCTTAAGAAGGCAGAATCAAGGTAACAATTAGGCAAGTTGAACCACTAGAAGGCATAGAGCCTTAAGAAGAGCTTCAAAACATATAATGGCATGTGATTCATACAAATTCTTAGAGACATAAATATGTAGAACAAGAATACAAACAGAAAGAAAATGAAATTGCAAGAGTCATAGATACATTACCAGTTACGGAAGAACAAGTAAACAAGAGGAGTAATTTCAGCAACACTTCAGTGTTAATAGCAAACGAACAGTAGAACCCAGGAATCTCAGTGTGTCAGAGTTCCCAAGGGTTTCGAATGAACCCTGGGTTCGAGAATTGAATTCCGGTGGCCTTGGCTTTCAGCTGGCCAAGAGCCAAAGTTCAGAACAATATAGAACGAGAGAATAAGAGAGTAATAGTAGTAAATTTCAATGAATCAACTGCTTTTAAAGGGAATTAGGGGAGGGGTTTATATAGTGATAGAATCAGGCAAATGAACAAGAAAAGAAATTAAGTAAACACGAACAAAAAGAGTAAAATCTCGCATGCAAGTCAGTAAAGTAATCAGAAAGGAAAGAAATCAAACTCCAAACCCTAGTCAGGGTTTAATACTCAAAAACATCGGCCAACTGGTATGAAGAATCGAGCTTGTCTTTGTATATGGACGAGATATTGTCCATATCTCGAAGATTGAGGTTGATTCCCATTCGATATAGAGGTGGTATTTGCCAAAATTGTGCAAATACCTAAGTATACCATAACCGTGTGACCAGTAGCAAAGAAACCCAGATATGGTAAGCAAATAACTGTAAAATCCCATTATCAATGGGATTAGGAGAGGGAGTTAAGGGGGGCGGCTAGGGTTCTTCAGAAGAGAGAAAAGGGAGGGCTGAGAGCGTTTAGGGGCGGCGGCTTAGGGAATATAGGTAAGGGTTTCAGGGGTTGGTTAATTAAAAAGGGTGGAGTGATTGTAGACCGTTGATCTTTCGGTTGGTTAATTAAAAAGGGTGGAGTGATTGTAGACCGTTGATCTTTCAAAAGGGTGGAGTGATTATAGACCGTTAATCTTGAAAGATCAACGGTCAGGATTAAAGAATAGGGGGCGGGTCGTCCAACGGGTCGTGAGCGGGCCATTTTAAAGATGGTCGTTTGGTTTGGGCTTCTAAGGCTTAATGGAGATGGGCTAGCTTGTTTGGGCCTTGATTTGGTCCCGAAATTAGCTCAAAATTTGGGCTACAAATTAAATAAATGAAATTCATCAAATATAAATTATAAAAATGATTAGTAGATATTAAAAAATATTATTTATGTAGTAAAATACTTAAAAATAATAGCTTAATATAATAAAAATATAAGAAATGCTATTTTAGTATAAATAATATAATAAATACAATCATGTATAGAAGATAGGTTGTTATTGCAAAATTATGTAAAATATCTTTAAAATACAAAATATAATTATATAAAACAAAGTAAAATATTATGAAGCATATATATGGATGCAAATAATAAATTTGGATGATTGAGTCATCACAAAATAATTTAAAAGGGTAATTAATAAATATTCAAGTGACTTAAATGTAAGAAAATCGATTTTGAAGCTTTAAAAATTATGAAAAATTATAGAAAATACTTGTGTAACTCTTGTAAATTAAGTAATGATGCAAAAATGATATTTTGAAAGTATATATACTATTTGAAAAAATATGAAGGCAAAATTGGGTATCAACCGCTGCTCCTCTTTACCTGGAAATGATGAAAGAGTTATCGGGTAAAGAAAATGATGACCAATTTTGTCCGAAGTGAGTGAGGAATGATGTACTTTGAAAAAATGGTGGTCGAACCCTATTTCTTGAGTTGCCTACATATCCTTGGTGTTACGGAAATCAGGCCATGTGTAGGATCCAACGGTGAACGAAACCGATAGAGTTGTTATAAGAGTGGTCATATGTTTCGAAAAAGAACGTTTGGGTAGGATAGTGTCGTAGGTTACGGATAATTTTAGGTGGAGCTATGAATACGAATTTGAACATTGCGAATATTTGAGGTAAATGTTTGGGCGGTTATGGGACAAAGAGTAAACAATTGCTGATTGTTGGCTACGTTTGAGATAGTCAAAGGATGTGAACGTTGTGAACGGAAATCGGAGTGAGAATTTCTCCTGTTTGTAGAATGGTTACCTTCCGAGTTACCTACAAAACTTAAAACATGATACACGCGAATATATAGGGTTATTGCATAACTTAACATGATGCAAATTCCCTTTGGACCATAAAGGTTGTCCTCGAACGATGAAGATGATGTCCTTAGACCGTGATGTCCTGGGCCATGAAGTGTATGATAAGGGATTCGCAGGACATGGAATGGTGTCCTCAGGCCATGAGGATGGTGCCTCCGGACTATGACACCTTTGAATAATGATATGCAATTTTGAGAGATTCTCAGGCCATAGCATGGTGTCTTCAGTCTATGAGGATGGTGCCTTTGGACTATGACGCCTTCGATAATGATATGCAACTTCGAGAGATCCTCCGGCCATGGCATGATATCTTCAGGCTATAAGGATAATGCCCTCAGACTATGACGCCTTCGGACATTATGGTGATGTTTCAGCCCGTGAAATGCAAGCATGTGGTAATATCGATTGTTTGATAGAGGAGACAGGCGATGTTTAATCATATGCGAGAACGAGACAAGACAAGGATTAGTCTTGTACGAGATGAGGGTAGTGCTTAGCCCGATGCAAAGAGTGGAGGTAAGGCTTAGTCATATGCAAGGAAATGCAGTGGAGGCAATGCTTAGTCTCATGCGAAGAATGGAGACAGTGCTTAATCTCATGCAATGAAGGCATTGCTTTAGCCTTATGCGGTGTGGAGGCAGTGCTTAGCCTCACGCAAAGAATGGAGACAGTGCTTAGTCTCATGCAAGGAAGGTAGTGCTTAGCCTTAAGCAATGTGGAGGCAGTGCTTAGCCTTATGCAAAGAATGGAGACAGTGCTAATTAGTCTCATGCAAGGAAAGGCAATGCTTGGCCGTATGCAGTGTGGAGGTAGTGCTTAACCTCACTCAAAGAATGGAGACAGTGCTTAATCTCATGCAATGAAGGCATTTCTTTAGCCTTATGCAGTGTGAAGGCAGTGCTTAGCCTCACGCAAAGAATGGAGACAGTGCTTAGTCTCATGCAAGGAAGGCAGTGCTTAGCCTTATGCAATGTGGAGAAAGTGCTTAGCCTCATGCAAAGAATGGAGACAGTGCTAATTAGTCTCATGCAAGGAAAGAAAATGCTTGGCTTTATGCAGTGTGGAGGCAGTGCTTAGCCTCATGCATTGTAAGGGCAGTGCTTAGCCCTATGCAAGGAGTAGAGACAATGTTTACTCTCATGCAAAGGAAGGCAGTGCTTAGCCTTATGCAATGTGGAGGCAATGCTTAGCCTCATGCAAGGTGAGGGCAGTGTTTAGCCCTATATAATGATAAGGGCAGTGTTTAGCCCTATGCAAGAAAAGCAATGACTAAGTGCGAGAGGATAAAGCATTTCTTAGCTTGACATGTTTACGTTTGGCGACTCTTGTTGTCATGAAGATAGTGATCTTGCTGTGTGTATGTATTTGCGGCCATTCCTGTTATGTTCATTGTGCCTGTGTCCAAAGAAAAATCGTGAGTTTTGCGGGGAAAGGTTGCATTGTGCTCTCGATTCCTTGCTTTGCTTTTGCTCTTGTTTGGAGGTCCTGCTTGAGTCACCCCAGGTAACGTATGGCTGCTATATATAAAATAACATTTTCAAAAAACATGCATTTGTGATAAATTGCTTGTATAAAAATGTAGTTGTTTTGAAATATGTGATAATGCATGAGAGCGGATAGTTTGTTGAATTGATGACTGTGACACGATTTTGAGACATTGCGACTTTCTTAACTTGGAATTTTGAGGATCCTCCTCAAAATTCTGCCCCAGTTTGAATGCGTACTTCTAGTGATACATTCCTTGGCTGTTCCAAACATGATGAGATCGGGCAAACTCGAGTTCTTGCCCTAGTTTTTGACCATAGGAGGAATGAAGATTTTACTATGATGTGACCGAACCCACAGGGCTGCCTACGTATCCCCTCTTAAACGGGAATCAGGTCAAGCGTAGTTCCTTTACATCAAATAGAAAGTGCATACATAATCTTAAATATAGTATCTCTTGACTGCGTCTAAATTTATAGGTTTTGGCCAAATCTCTCCATCCATTTCTGCAAGTATAAGTGCTCCTCCTGTTAACACTCGGTGAACCATGTAAGGGCCTTGCCAGTTAGGTGAAAATTTGCCCTTTGCTTCAGCCTGATGTGGGAAGATTCGTTTCAGTACCAATTGCCCTGGTGTGAATTTCCTCGACCTGACCTTTTTGTTGAAAGCTCTTGCCATTCTATTCTGGTAGAATTGACCGTGGCATACTGCGTTCATTCTTTTTCCATCAATGAGAGCTAGTTGTTCATACCGGCTTCGTACCCATGCTGCGTTGCCGAGCTCGATTTCTTGTATGATTCTTAAGTAAGGTATTTCCACTTTGACATGAATAATGGCTTCAGTACCATAGACTAGTAGGTAGGAAGTTGCCCCAGTTGAGGTATGAACTGTGGTGCGATACCCGAGCAAAGAAAATGGTAGCTTCTCCTGCCATTATTTGTAATTATCTACCATTTTC
This sequence comes from Nicotiana obtusifolia, assembly GCA_002018475.1. NCBI lineage: Eukaryota > Viridiplantae > Streptophyta > Magnoliopsida > Solanales > Solanaceae > Nicotiana > Nicotiana obtusifolia. The sequence continues at coordinate 169,674 of MCJB01015984.1, forward strand.
CTTAATATCTTCTTGATGTTCTTGTTGGCGGCTTCTACGACTCCGTTCATTTGCGGCATGTATGTTGTAGAGTCCGATGCTTGATCTTGAATGCTTCGCACATGGATTATATCAAGTCGCTGTTGAGATTGGCGGCATTGTCAGTAATGATTGACTCAGGTACTCCAAATCGACAAACGATGCGGTCTCGAATAAAATTTGCTATAACCTTCTTAGTTACAGCCTTATAGGATACGACTTCAACCAATTTTGTGAAGTAGTATATAGCCACCAGAATGAACATGTGTCCGTTTGAAGCAGCAGGTTCAATTGGTCCGATGACATCCATACCTCAAGCAGAGAAGGGCCAGGGCAAACTTGTTGCATTGAGTTCGTTGGGCGGCACTCGTATCATATCAGCATGTATCTAGCATTGGTGACACTTTTGAACATATTTGATGCAGTCTATTTCCATAGTCATCCAAAAATACCCTGTTCTTAATATCTTCTTGGCCAGACGAAACCGTTCATGTGGGGTCCGCAAGTTCCGGCATGAATGTCCTCGAGCAATCTAGACGCCTCATTGGCATCGACGCATCGCAACAGTCCCAAATCAAGAGTCCTTCTATATATAATTCCTCCGCTTAGGAAGAAATGGTTGCCCAATCATCGAAGCGTGTGCTTCTGAGTGTGCGTAGCATGCTCAGGATATTCTCCCTTTTCCAAGTATTCCTTGATGTCGTGGAACCACGGATTTCCATCAATCTCTTCTTCAACATGAGTGCAATAAGCTGCCTGCTTATGATTTCCTATTGGGACAGGATCGATGAAATTCGTGTCTGGGTGTTGTATCATGGAAGACAAAGTGGCTAATGCATCTGTAAACTCATTCTGAATTCTTGGAACTTGTTTGAATTCTATCTTTGTGAACCTCTTTATCAGCTCTTGTACACAATTCAAATATGGCAATATTTTGGTGTTCTTCGTAGCCCATTCTCCTAGAACCTGGTGCACCAATAGATCTGAATCTCCGATTACCAGCAACTCCTGAATGTTCATATCAATGGCCAACCTGAGTCCCAGGATGCAGGCCTCATATTCTGCCATATTGTTGGTGCACGAAAACCTGAGTTTTGCGAATATCGGATAGTGTTGACCAGTTTCTGATACTAAGACATCTCTGATACCCACTCCTTTGAAGTTTGCTGCTGCATCGAAGAACATCCTCCAACCATCGTACGCCTCAGTAATATCTTCTCCTATAAACGATACCTCCTCATCGGGAAAATGTGTTTTTAATGGTTCGTACTTTCTGTCTACGGGATTTTCTGCTAAGTGATCCGCCAATGCTTGCCTTTTGACTGCCCTCTGAGTTACATAGGCAATGTCGAACTCACTTAGAAATATTTGCCACTTCGCTAACTTACCCGTAGGCATGGGTTTCTGAAAGATGTATTTCAGCGAATCCATTCTTGATACGAGATATGCAGTGTACGCACAGAAATAATGTCTCAACTTCTGGGCTATCCATGTCAAAGCACAGCAAGTGCTTTCGAACAAAGAGTACCAGGATTCTTAAGGCGTGAAATTCTTGCTCAGATAATATATCGCCCACTCCTTCCTTCCAGTTTCATCATGTTGTCCTAGACGCAACCAAAAGCTCCATCCAAAACAGACAGATAAAGCAGCAGAGGTCTTTCTGGTTCTGGTGGGACCAACACGGGCGGTTTAGATTAAATACTCCTTGATTTTGTTGAAGGCTGTCTAGTATTCCTCAGTCCAGCTTGTTGCAGCATCTTTCCTCAGCATTTTGAAGATTGGCTCACATATCAACGTTGATTGTCCTATAAAGCGGCTAATGTAATTGAGGTGCCCTATAAAACTCATCACATCTTTCTTATTCTTTGGAGGCGGTAGGTCTTGGATAGCTTTGATTTTTGACGGGTCTAGATGAATACCTCAGCGGATGATGATGAAACCTAACAATTTTCCAGCAGGAACTCTGAAGGCAAACTTTGCAGGGTTCAACTTCAAGTTGTATTTTCGAAGCCGATCGAAAAATTTCTTCAGGTTTGCTATGTGATCCGAACTCCTTTTAGATTTGATGATAACATCATCCACGTACACCTCTATTTCCTTGTGTATCATGTCGTGGAAGATAGTCTTCATCATGTAGGTAGCCCCAATATTCTTTAAACCAAACGACTTCATTTTGTAACAATATATTTCCCATGGTGTGATAAAGGCGGTCTTTTTGGCATCCTCTTCATCCATCCAAATCTGGTGGTATCTTGTAAAGCAATCTACGAAGGATTGGAGTTCATGCTTGGCACAGTTGTCAATTAGTATATGTATGTTAGGCAGCGGGAAATCATCCTTACGACTTGCTCTGTTCAGATCTTGGTAATCAATGCATACTCTAACTTTCCCATCTTTCTTTGGAACTGGCACAATGTTGGCCAACCAGGTCGGGTATTCGACCACTCGGAGAACCTTGGCTTTGATTTTCTTGGTGACCTCCTCTTTTATCTTCAAACTCATATCTGGCTTGAACTTTCTAAGTTTCTGCTTCACCAGTCGACACATGGGATTGATGGGTATCTTGTGAGCTACTATGGATGTGCTTAAACCAGTCATATCAGCATAGGACCATGCAAAGATGTCTTCATACTCCTTTAGGAATCTGATATACTCTTCTTTCTCTGACGGTGATAGATGAATGCTTATACGAGTTTCTTTGATTGTTTCAGAATCCCCTAAGTTAACGGCCTCAGTTTCCTCCAAATTAGGCTTTGGTTTGTTTCAAAATTCTCTACTTCTTTGATAATTTCCTCATGTATTATATCATCTTCCAGATCTTCCAAATCATTGTCCTTATTTCGCGTTGTATCATTACATGTCACAGTCGTAGGTTCATCAGGATATGTAATAGTTATGCTGAAAAGAATGTAGAAAGATAATGATAAATATGAAAAGCAATAATGCCTTAAAAAACTTTTAAAATGTCAACAAGTATGACTCGATAGCTCAAGTAATTATATCAAACAAAATACGGAAAATGTCTTAAATGCTCAAAACTATTTGAAAATAATTCATGCTAATTTGTCAGGCTACCTAGGAACTCGGCGAGCCCGGGATGGTGCAGCGGTCCAGTTCTTGAGAACAACTTCTTCTTCCATGGTTTGAATAGTAAGGTCTTCCTCCTCCTCCTCCTCAACAATTACACTGCAGTCCATGTCTTCTTCATCTAGAAACAGCTTCCTCATGCCAGCCAAAACCTCATCTTCCTCAGACCCCTACATCATGTCAGTTTGACGGAATGTTTGGTGCAAAGGTAGTACAGGTTGTTCCAGCGGATAATAAGGGGCACGCCATGGCGGTGTCCAATCCTGATATTCTTTCCATGTGTATTCATATCTGAGTCCAAAGGTCGTGCCATGATACTGTGGTTGTACATGTTTGGTGATCCCCTAAAGCTTTTTCCAAGACCCTTGCCTAGTTCATATCCTATCCACAGCAATATGCTTTCTATCGTCTTCTCCACCATCGGTCCTTTTCAATTGTGTTAACCCGTTCAATGCGATGATATGTTTCTCCCCCCAACTTCCTTCTGTTTTTTATGACTGGAACTGTCTGATTGGTCTAGATGGGGTTGCTCCCATCTCTATGAATGATCACTTCCTGATGATTCAACTTGAACATCACAGCCTGGTGCAGAGTTGAAGCTACTACCCTGGCTGTATGTATCCACGGCCGTCCCAATAATAGATTGTAAGTAGCAGATATATCTAGCACTTGGAACTCAACATAAAACCAGGCCGGACCCATCTGTAGATTGAGGTTGATTTCTCCGATAGTGGCTCTATGAGATCCATCGAACGCCTTCAAATTCATGCTTCCCATTCGTATCTCATGCAGGCCTTTACCCAATCTTTTTAGAGCGGTCAGTGGACATATATTCAGACTCAACCTCCATCTATCAAGACCCTGGCGATGAACTTATCATTGAATTGCACTGTGATGTGCAACGCCTTGTTGTGACTCAATCCTTCTGGTGGTAACTCATCTTTGTGGAAAGTGATTTTGTGGCTCTCCAATACTTGTCCGACCATGTTAGCCATCTCTCCACTAGTGATGTCGGCGGGTACATAAGCTTCACTCAATACCTTCATCAAAGCATTCTTGTGCACACTTGAGTTTTGCAACAGTAATAAGATGGATATCTGAGCGGGAGTTTTGTTCAAGTGGTCAATAACAGAGTACTTCCTTACTTGTATCTTCCTCAAGAGATCGTCAGTGCCAGTCTCAACAATATGCGGCTTAGGTGCGGCTTCTTTGCTCGTTCCTCCCAGATTCTTAGGTGTGTAAACTCTGCCTGTCTTAGTCATACCCTGCTTGGCACCTGTTTCTTCCATTTTGGCTTTTCCCTTTCTCCTTGCTTCTGCAACATAATCCCATAGGATGGCATCATACTCGTAAGATGGTGTGGGAGCTACCATTACAGTGAAGGGTGTGGCTACCTCAACTTCAAATGGCACCTGGGTTTGAACCACAACTGGCGTGAGGGTGATCGAAGATGTTTTAGGAGCGTCTCCCTCTCGAATGAGTCCAATGGACCCTTCTTGATCCCACTCCTCGTCTGTTTCAATCACGTTCACTCCCTTACCTCTGTTATCCGGGAGAGGGTTGTTGCAAATATTTGGTGCATCTTCCTTTGCTTGTATAACCTTAGTGTCGATCAACGTCTGAATTTTATCTTTCAACTTGCAGCACTCCTCATTGGTATGACCCTTCATGCCTGAATGATAAGCACATGTTTTGTTGGGGTTGATCCACTGGGAGGGATTTTCCACAACAACAGCAGGAATAGGGGTGACGTAACCAGCGGCCTTCAGTCTCTCATACAATTGGGCTATGGGTTCAGCAATTGGGGTGTACTATCTGGGAGGTCTAGGGTCAAAATTAGGACATGGCTTTATGTAGTTTTGGCGGGCGGGTGGAGGTGAATGATAATATGCAGGTTGAGTGTTATAGGTATAATAGGTGGTGGCAGGGTATAGGTATTTTGGGGGTGAGGGTTGATATGTGGATGGAGGTGTTTGGTATATGAGGGGATACTTAGGGCCCCGGGCTACCATCACGGCACCCACTTCTTTCTTCTTTGAAATACCTTCTGATTGAAAGCTTTATTCGTGGCCTGCAGTGCCTCGAAATTGGTTACCATCCCATTCTTAATTCCTTCTTCTATTTTTCTTCTAGCTTGATGAAGTCGGAGAACTTGTGATTTTCGATGACCATCAACCTTCATAATACTGTGGATCTTGAGCTCTAACAAAGAACTTGTTCATTTGTTCTTCTTCAAGTGTTGGCCTTACCTTCACGGCCTCTGATCTCCAGCGAGTAGCATATTCGCAAAAGGTTTCTGTCGGCTTCTTTTTGAGGTTTTGAATGTAGAAAACGTCTGGCACATTTTCCGTGTTGAACTTGAATCTATCCATGAAATTTGATGCCATACTCACCCAATTAACCCACTTCTTTGGGTTTTGACTAGTGTACCAAGACAAACATCCCCTGTAAGGCTTCGCATGAATAGTTTCATGCGGATTTGTTCATTCTTACCCACTCCTACAAGCTTGTCGCAATATGTTCTCAGATGCACCTTCGGATCACCAATGCCATCAAACATTTCGAACTTGGGAATTTTGTAACCCTCTGGCAGTTCCATATCCGGCTGAATGCACAGGTCCTCATAGTTTAGACCTTCAACGCCTTTCCCACCTCCAACACTCTGGACTCCCCCTGTAAGTTTCTTGAGTTCCTTTGCCATATTTCGAATGAGCAGGTCATTTTTCAGTTGGCTCAAGTATGTATAGAGTTTGATGTGGGGTATGGGGTAAGGTTTCCATATATATATCGGGTTGCTTTGATGAATTCCCGGAACTTGGGTATATGGGTGGTCATTGGTCGAGTTTTGGGGATCGGGAGTGGGTTGTGATGCATTTTGGGGAGTGTGATAAGTGTTGGTTTGCGGGTATTGAGTTGGATGATAGTGGTGTTGTTGAGGGGTTGGCACTGAAGGCGGGTTAAGGTTTTGGGGAGGTGCGGGATTATGATACTGGCGTTGTGCAGGAGGATTCGAAACTATGGGTGGTGGATTCTGATTTTGTGCGATTTGTGGTGGTGTTTGGTTCTGGGTAGTCGGGTTTTTGTTGGTTGATGTCGGGAACATTGAGAGTGAGGGAGAGGTTTGCCAGATTTCGGACATGCTCAAGCTCGCCCTGTAATTCCAAGATTCTCTGTTCCAAACGTAAGACCAACTCATTCTGCCCCGAAGTACTTTTACCATCTGAAGTTTCAACCTTTTTTGTTATAGCAACATTGTCTTTCCTAATACTGCTTAAATCATCCATCTCCTATTTGCCCTTGCTTTTACTTTACAGGTCGCTAGGTGGAGGAGGAGGTAGAGGACCTCTGGATCTAGTGTGGTATGTTGATGATGCCAGTATGCACGAACCAACATTTGAGGATGGGAATAATCAAAATAAGAAAGAAAAAGCAAAAAAATAACCAAGTCAGTAAGGTGAAATAAAAGAGTGTTCGCAATATTTATAAATGTTTCACAAAATCATGTAATAATTTGCGTCCTAATTTGGGGGACCTCATTGTGCCTGAGGTAGGCCTAAGCGACACATAGGCTCGGAGAAAATTGATGCCAACTTTGTTTCATTTCATTAATGCGAAAATAGGCCAAACAAACTTTCACTAAATCGATAATAATAATAAAGTCACTAATGGCATCAAGCTTTATTACATTGAAATCTAATCTAAGCTGGAAAGGAGTAAAGAACATTATCTCCAAATCTACTGGGTCCCTGAAGGACCTTCTCCATTCTTGGCTCTTTTGACCCCATTAATCAAGTTTCCCAGGCCGCGCATATCCAACAGTAAGTAAGCTTTTGCTAGATTCTCTCCTTCATCGTTGTTCATGCCTTGACAATCCGAGAGTCTCTTTGTCATCTTCCCTTCTAGCTCCATCAGTCCTTATTCCAAGTATTCCGATCTTCTGTTGACTTGGTGGAAATCTCTTTCCATTCCCTTATCGCCTCTATGTTCACTTTGTGTTGCTCCAGATGTTTATCTTCGGACTCGAACACCCTTTTGTGCAGCCTCTTATACTTAACTTGTGCCTCAGCACTTCATCTATGACCCTATCCTTCAGATTGACTCACGGCTTAATGTCTCCCGCTACGTCATCTTCTAGCCATGGCAGATAGTAGTACATATGACCGGCGTGGTACCTGTCTGGCTCAATAGTTTCCCCTTCCACAATGATCTTTTGTTTCCACATGTGTTGTGCTTCGAATTTGAACGGAATGACATCTCCCTTGAAATATGCCTTGTACTGGACCATATTGGAAACACGAGGTATGACTTGTTTTCTTCCAGCTTGTCTCATTACCCTTATAGGAGCGTAAAGGTAGATATCTCGCAGCCCAATCAGCAGCAAATGAGTAGTACCCTCAAAGTGTCTGAATCCCTGAAAGTGTCCGAATCCCTGCTTGCACTAATCTAGAGCGCGGTACATCTCAACTAAGAATATGGTAGCAGCTTCGATCAATTCCCTATTTGGTTGAACGTTTAGCAAAGATGGTAGGTTACCAAGTACTCTCCTCACATGATCCTTTTCATAAGGTGCAAGGTCTTTCACCAGTCAAGTAGCAAAGGCGGGATATTCTGGACCATACCGAACCTGGGGATGTCGTGCTTCATTTTCTGCAAATAAACAAAGGTTAGCCCTTTCCCCCTCCAGATATGACTACTTACACAATAATGATCAACACATAGGCACATTTTCTCCAAGCAATGCACATAATATGATAGTATCCATTGGGATTGTGGAAATCCCTTCGGACTTTGGACAAGGCTCATCTTAGCGGGTTGTTATGTTAACATCGCTTCAACCCCTACTAGGTTTAGCATGATGCGTGTACATTTCAAATTAGAGTAGGGTTTCTAGAAGGGTCTAGACTGGTACTCCCAATGGACAATTTGAGAGGGAAAGGCACGGGAGCGTCGACTGCACCATTGATCGACTAGTCTACCGCAAGTAGCCTTTCCGATTTAAAAAGGGTGACTTTAGGAAAGCGCAGACACTCATCAAGTGCCACTATGTTGATAATTGGCACGAGTGGAGTATGATGCGGAGCATGCTTTATGCAAAAATAATAACACATTACTAAGTATTTGCATGATAAAAGCACGTATAAGTAGTAAATAAAATAGCAAAAGTGAACATGAAGAGAAAAGAAAAAAAAGACAAAAGAGAGAAGTCAGTTTAGCTCAAAAAATGTGTGAGAACATAATGAAGCAGGTAGGGAAATATGTATGGGAGAGTCATAATGTAGCATTCTTAGACAAGATGAAGGAGATGGAGAGAGGTCGTACATGTCATAGCAATTTAAAACAAATAAAGGAGAATAAGGGAAGGGATGTGCACATCATAGCAGTTTAAAGCAAATAAAGGTGAATAACGAAAGGGATGTGCATGTAATAGCAGTTTAAAACAAATAAAGGTGAATAAGGAAAGGGATGTGCATGTAATAACAACAAATAAAAGAAATTAATCCACAAAAATCAAGTTCATTATGGTAAAAGCCTAAGTTTCCCCGGCAGAGTCGCCATGCTGTCGCGCCCTGTTTTCTCACGAGAGCGGGTTTCGACGTGTGACAACTCTTTTAAATGGGTATTAAAGGAGAAGAGTCTCCACCTAACGATTTTGAGGTGCGTCAGGGAACCTATTTGCAAATACTCTGTTTGACTAGTCAACACCACCAAAAATCGGGTAAGGGCTTAAATTACCTCAAAGAGAAGGTGTTAGGCACTCTTTGAGGTCCACAACTGTGGGTCCCAGCCGAACCTTAGACTATGGATTATATAATTAGGCTAGGTGATCAAATAAATAGAAGGGAAATTCAGAAATTGTAGAATCTTATTAAAACATGTGAGAATCGGTACAAGTCTTAATGACTACAACGATACAAACTACGTTGATCTACATCAAATGACTAAGTGTAAATAACATGCACATAAACAAGGGAGGTCCTAAGTTTTTTAGCCTAAAGGATCACTCCGTGCAACAAAAATTATACTTCGCAACTCTCTTAAGGTAGAGGTTGCTCGTATTATTCAGCGGGCACAGACTATTATCTCATGCTACCCGATTACTATGTTGAAGTTGTTTGCTTAAAGGCGTTCTGATTCAAATCTAAGTCGTACCCTATGTGTGCACTACCCGTCCCATGCCTATGGTCCAGGAGGCTTTGGACCTACTATCAAGTGGTTCTAGACTTTACTTAGGTTGCTCGAAAATGATAAAACTAGGCGACATTCAAAACAGATAGGACAGCGTACAATAGCAATAAAAGGCTCAAGTTTACCTCCACACATAAGCAAGAAAGCACGCAAACTGATTTCTGGTTAGGCAGTAGACAGAATTAAGACGTATTAGAATCATTAAGTCCTACAGGCATGATTTCTATATAATTTCAACCACTCAGCAATTAGTGGGAATTCCTATAGGCAGAATTTCTAGGTGACCAGTTCTGACGAAGAAGCTATTTAATACATAGTTCTTATTAAATAATCCTATAGTCATGCACTCTATGTGTGTAGTAGCATCCTATAGACATGGTCTGTAAATGATTTGCATCTGGGCAGTGAAGTAGTTGAGAATGCAAAATTATACAATTGCCTCTATAGCATGCGTTCTAGACGGGTTGTATGACAAAAGGAGGATAGCAGCGATGACAACTTGGGTAATCTATATTGCAAATTATATGGACATGGTGTCTAGACAAGTCATTTGAAACAAATAACAAAGCATAATGTTTCAGTTGCTTGTATTGATCTCCTATAGGCATAATATCTAGGTGCAAGAAGTCCAATTTAGATCTTATAGGCATGCTATCTAACCATTCAAGTTATCATATAGACCCTAAGTCATGTTTTCTAAGGGGATAACATTATGTGCATATAATACCAGAAAATGAGGCATGATGAGCAAACAAACAATTAAGATCCTAGAGGCATGATCTCTACCCATTCATATAAATGATACAGTATCCCAGTTCTCCCTTTTCATTAATTTCCCCATCATTCAGTTTTACAAGTTATTACAGACCATATTGAACAAGCATAGACCCAATTACAAATATAGAATAACCAGTAACACATTTGGGCCTTCCAATATGCGTAGAACTTTGCACGGACAGCAGGCTCAAACTCCAGATGCGAACGTTGCATTTCAAACCTCCGCAACCGAAGCAGGCCCAACATATCAGACCCAAACGAATAACTTACTTACCCAAATGGATGCCAAATTCAGCCATACAGGTGACAAAATACTTACAGAATTTCACAAAACAGCCTAAACACTTAGTTTTTAAAGCTAAATCTAATAGCAGCTCTAGCCAAGACATATAAATATGATCAGGCTAAATTGAAAGGCACACAAGACACATATGAGGCAAGTTCATGCTTGTAATCCTATAAAGAAAGTTTACAAGTGACAGGACTGACTACCATAAGATAGTAAACCATTCCAAAGAGTTTCAAAATGAAGCATGATTCAGAATTAACCTATAGAACCTTAGACACAAGATTTAAACATGGAAATCTAACAGAGTCATAGACAAGAACTAGTAGAGCATTTTCACATGAAAATTTTAACATGAAATCTTAGTGAAGACAACATAACAGAACAGATTCATGATCGAGCAATCACTTAGTTGAGAATGAGAAAACTTTAACATGCTGAGTATCAATTACAATACCAGAAAAAAAAAAACTTATAGTAAGCAAAAACATGTCAACTTCACATCAATCGAACAGGTAAGCATCAAACCTTATGCTAGTTGGTCATATATAGAAGAAAATGTTAGATATGATATTTACTCTAAAGTTCTCAATTGATACTGAGAAACACAAGATTGAGCAAGTCAGGAACACAATAGAATTACAAATAGCATGGGAAAAGATCATAGCTGACAGTAGAATTTCATAAAGACAACAGGTTAGGCATGAATGTCTCAACAGGAATTAGAACATGTTCTGGGTATGAATTGGTTATTCATAATAGTACAGGACAAGACAAGAAAACATACTCAGAATAAGCAACAGTAATAGGCATTCTAGCACACAAATTAGCAGGCAGGCTTAAGAAGGCAGAATCAAGATAACAAATAGGCAAGTTGAACCACTAGAAGGCGTAGAGCCTTAAGAAGAGCTTCAAAACATATAACGACATGTGACTCACACAAATTCTTAGAGACATAGATATGCAAAATAAGAATACAAACAGAAAGAAAATGAGATTGCAAGAGTTGTAGATACATTACCAATTACAGAAGAACAAGTAAACAAGAGGAGTAATTTCAGCAACACTTTTGTGTTAATAGCAAACAAATAGTAGAACCCATGAATCTTAGTGTGTCAGAGTTCCCAAGGGTTTTGAATGAACCCCGGGCAGTGCTCACACTGAGAAAGGTTCGAGAATTGAATTCTGGTGGCCTTGGCTTTCAGCAGGCCAAGAGCCAAAGTTCAGAACAATATAGAATGAGAGAATAAGAGAGTAATAGTAGTTAATTTCAGTGAATCAGCTGCTTTTAGAGGGAACTAGGGGAGGGGTTTATATATGTATAGGGTCAGATATGATCGATTGCATAGGGAGCACCGATTTTGGGTTTTGAAGATTGGTGTCAATTGAGGTCGCCTCCTTTAAGTCGGGACCGGCACATCGAGAAGGGGAGTCCAAGGTTGGACATCATCAGAACAAAGCTCGAAGCCAAGGCGTTCGAGATGAGATTATCGAGACCGGTCTGGGTAAAATATCTTATGGTAAAAATATCATATTTACATAACGAAAGGGCCGAAAATCTTGTGACATGTAAACATCTCGGTAGGAATCACGGCCCAAATCAGCAAAGACGTTGAACCCAATAATTTTAGGGATTTTTTTACCCTGTAAATAAGTCTTTTACCTTGTATAGAATTCTTTTTCCCTTCCTATATAAAGAGGCAGCCCTACTGTAAAAAGCACACACAAGATACGATCAATATACAAAGTTTAGCATATTTTGACTATCTTCTTCATCAATACTAATTTCATTCTCATTCATCTTAGAAGATTCTATCGTAGCTGAATTAATCAATATCAGTGGTTTGCTTACTTTCCTACTTATTAAATTTAGCCTTTATTTATCGTTCATTCTTTAATTGTATCAGGACAAGTCACGTATCCTGAAAACCACCTATAAATTTAATTGTTACCCGTAATTAAGGGTAAACAGTTTGGCGCCCACTGTGGGGCTTAAGGATAATAGTGAACGTTTGATATAATTTTCTATCACACACATTATTTTACGCTTGTTCTTTACAGAATTTTTTGGTTTCAGGTTATAACGCAGTCATGTCGCATTCACAATCCGTGCCTCAGTTCGTAAATGGCGAGTTCGACCACCAGGACGAAAACAACAATGTGATGCCCGGTAATAAAATTCCAGTCGACGCCAATTCTCAAATGGCGATCGTGNTGAGCTATCAGATCATCGGCGTCGGCTTTGGACGTGGCAACCTCAGATTTTGTCGATTGCAGCTCGTTAACTAGAACATCTCGGTCCAGAGTAAGCATCTCGACTTGGGACTGAAGTGCATCGGTGCTCTTAGTCAGAGTCCCGATTTTCCCTTGTGCCTCCGAAACTTGCTCTTCCAAGGGGATTACGCGAGCCCGGAGGGTCTCTTTTTCCGAAGTCAATATATCGGCCTTGGCTCTCCATTCACTGGTTTCTGCCTTGGCCTCGCTCAATGCGGACTGAAGTTGATTTATTCGGTCAAGTTACTGTCCCAGCTGGTCGAGTGTTTTGTCATTCTCTTTGCGCACGAAGTCCAGCTCGGCCCGAAGAGTCGACACCTCCCCCTCGAGTCGCTGGCGACGTACTTTATCTTCCCTTTGCCTAAGGAACGCCTCGTGATGAAGCACCGAAGACTGCAAGTGTGGAAAAAAACGGTCAGTACAAGTCGAAGAATAAGGTAACAAACGCCAAATAGAGCCTATGAGAAATTTTACCTTATTTGCCGCCTGTTGAGCTTCATTGATTAAACAGGCCTCATCCACCGCATCCATTGCAGCCTGATCTTCCTCGGTCACCAAACATCGAAGGTAGCTAGCCACTCCCATAGGCGCGGCCATAGCCCTAGCATCTTCGGGAATGGCGAACTTTATTATTCTCTTCCGATCAGGATTGGAACTTGGAGCAGGAAATCTATCGACTAACTTGGGACCGATAGATACCCCTCTCATCTCGGCGGAAGGACTCTTCCTGGGCACTTCGAGCCCGAAGATATCAGCCGATGGCACTCCATCGAAAAAGTCTTCGAAGGGTCCTGCCTGTACCTGGCCTTTGCTCGGCGTATGTATCCTTGCAGCCGGGCTTCATCGAGGGTTACCTCCGAGAAGGAGGGAGATTCCATTACTTCTGGGAGGTCTAAGGTTCCTTGTGCTGCCACCCCTGCATCGGCGCATACCCCGATCCTCGCCCTTGCTTCGAGGTCCTCTACTCGAGGGATGCAAGCTTCATCGGCCCTCAGCTCAGGGAATGTCCGCTATGGTTCATTAATTGAAATACCGAGGTCTCTATCTTCCTCGAAGTCGTCGCTCAATCGAATAGCCAGGTCGGCGATTCTAGGCTTACGAGCTATGCTTTTCTTTTTTCTCTTTTTCTCGAGCTCTGAGGGACCGGGTACTTCTTTTCTCTTCTTCTCTCCCTCCTTCTCCGAGACAGGGGGAGGGCAGGGAACCTCTCTACCGGGGGACGTCGGCCTCAATTCAGCGTCCTTCGATAGACCTACAAAGAAAGGAGGAAGTGAGATAGCAACAGTGCCGATTACATGAAACAAGAAATATGAACATTATCGAGCTCACCATGATTTTTGGCCTCCCAAAGGCCTTTCGATATCTCACGCCAGGCACGCTCTGAGTAGGTCCTCTGAGCTACCACCTTCCGGACCCACTCCTCCAAGTGCTGAATCGCGGCCGGCATTTGAGAAACGGCTACACCTTACAAAATATATTAGTAAGATATCAAAAGAAGAACAACAGATGAATTTGAATAGGAGAATGATGCTTACAGTCCATGTTCCACTTTTCAGGGAACGGCATGTCTTCTGCAGGGATAAGGTCTAAGGTCCTTATTCGAACGAATTGGCTCATCCAACCCCGGTCCTTGTCCTCATCAATGCTCGAAAATGAAGCTTTGCTGGCCCGGCGAGCAAGTTTTATTAGTCCCCCTCGGAAGACTCGGGGATTGTACAGTCGAAGTAAATGATCAATGGTGAAGGGATTCCCATCGACCTTACTCACAAAAAAGCGGAAAAGGTGAACTATCCGCCAAACGGAAGAGTGAATCTGACCCAATGTAACGTTGTACCTTTTGCAAAAGGCGACAATAATGGGGTCCAAAGGTCCCAACGTGAAGGGGTAGGTATAAACGCTCAAGTAACCCTCCACGTGGGTGGTAATCGCCTCGTCCGGAGGGGACTACCACATCCTTGCCAACCCAGTTACATTCCTTTTTCACCCTATCAAGGATTTTGCTCGTGATTGAGCTAATGTACCTAGCAACGGGTTCGCCCCGGCCCGGTATTGAGGAAGCTTTCTCCACCTTAAAGTCAGAGCCGGTTGAGCATCCGACCGGTATGAAAGCTTTTAGAGGAGGCTCTGTCAAAGTTTCCTCAACAGTGACAGGCTCAACCTCTTCAGCGGGTTGAGAGGAGGAAGGTTGTTGTTTTTGAGGAACAGATTTAGATGTTTTCGCCATTGGAATTGAAGAGATGGGAAGCGAGCAAAGGGAATGTATAAAAGGAGTTTACTTGAAGAACAAAAATGCAGAGAGCAAGAGCAAGATGATATTCAAACGACACAAAACTTGAAAATTGAAGAATAAAGGGGCTATTTATACTCTTCAAAAGCGGCGGTTCGAACCACAAGATGGGGAAGTATTAATTGGGATTTGCAGAGATTACAGGGTTTGTCGCCAGCTAGGACACGAAAAGACCTTTTTGATAGTGGCCACGTACGTCATCATGTTGCCGTCATCCATCAACAAGACGTTTTTATGTTATCTGATTTGACGCTTCGAATTTCGTGCTGTTCGTTATAAGAGTGTCTCCACTTAACCTAATCTTGAAAGCGGTGGCTCATATCGTTTCTTGTCATTACTCTCCAAAAAACGAGGGGACTATCTGTATGGGGTCGGATACGATTGATTGCATAGGGAGCACCGATTTTGGGTTTTGAAGATCGGTGTCGATTGAGGTCGCCCTCCTGTAAGTCGGGACCGGCACATCGAGAAGGGGAGTCCGAGGTTGGACATCATCAGAACAAAGCTCGAAGCCAAGGTGTTCAAGATGAGATTATCGAGACCGCTCTGGGTAAAACATCTTATGGTAAAAATATCAGATTTACATAACGGAAGAGCCGAAAATCTCATGACATGTAAACATCTCGACAGGAATCACGGCCCAAATCAGCAAAGACGTTGAACCCAATAATTTTAGGGATTTTTTACCCTGTAAATAAGTCTTTTACCTTGTATAGAATTCTTGTTCCCTTCCTATATAAAGAGGCAGCCCTACTGTAAAAAGCACACACAAGATACGATCAATATACAAAGTTTAGCATATTTTGACTATCTTCTTCATCAATACTAATTTCATTCTCATTCATCTTAGAAGATTCTATCGTAGCTGAATTAATCAATATCAGTGGTTTGCTTACTTTCCTACTTATTAAATTTAGCCTTTATTTATCGTTCATTCTTTAATTGTATCAGGACAAGTCACGTATCCTGAAAACCACCTATAAATTTAATTGTTACCCGTAATTAAGGGTAAACAGTTTGGCGCCCACTGTGGGGCTTAAGGATAATAGTGAACGTTTGATATAATTTTCTATCACACACATTATTTTACGCTTGTTCTTTACAGAATTTTTTGGTTTCAGGTTATAACGCAGTCATGTCGCATTCACAATCCGTGCCTCAGTTCGTAAATGGCGAGTTCGACCACCAGGACGAAAACAACAATGTGATGCCCGGTAATAAAATTCCAGTCGACGCCAATTCTCAAATGGCGATCGTGTGGATAAGACTTCTGGCCTGTCGAACAGTGTTCAAAAAGAACACCGCTCAAGAACTCAAAATGACGAACGAGACGGGATTAGTCTCAAAATGATATTTGACATGTTACAAGCCCAGCAAGCGGCCATCGCTCAGTTGCAAAGTCGTGGTCAGGTTTCGAATAGGGTTGAAGACGGTTCTTCTCGAGGAGTCGCTCCCGAAAATGAACCGGCCACGGCGCAACCGGATGAAAGCGGATCGGGGACAAATCCAGGGATCATGAAGATGCTTGAAGAGCTGACCAAGCGAGTCGAGTCAGGCGAAAAGAAGATTGAAGCCAATGACAAAAAAGTAGAAACATATAATTCGAGGATGGATCAGATTCAAGGAGCACCCCCGGTGTTGTAGGGCTTAGATTCGAAGAAATTTGTGCAAAAGCCTTTCTCTTCAAGCGCTGCCCCAAAACCTATACCAAAAAAGTTCCACATGCCAGAGATCCCCAAGTACAACGGGACATCTGACCCAAATGAGCACGTAACGGCATACACATGCGCCATAAAGGGAAATGATCTCGAAGATGACGAGATTGAGTCCGTTCTCTTAAAGAAATTCGGGGAGACCTTGTCAAAGGGAGCGATGACTTGGTATCACAACGTACCCCCGAATTCCATCGATTCTTTTGCCATGCTTGCGGACACCTTCGTGAAAGCCCATGCGGGTGCCATCAAAGTCGAGACGCGAAAATCAGACTTATTCAAAGTTAGGCAAAGAGACAACGAGATGCTGGGGGAATTTGTGTCTCGCTTTCAGATGGAATGGATGGACCTACCACCGGTCACTGATGACTGGGCCGTGCAAGCCTTCACTCAAGGGCTCAACGCCCGAAGTTCAACAGCTTCACAACAGCTTAAGCAAAGCTTGATTGAATATCCGGCTGCCACTTGGGCGGATATACACAATCGATATCAATCGAAGATTAGGGTCGAAGACGATCAGCTTGGGGCCCCTTCGGGATCTACTTACCCCATCTGAAATCACGATAGGACTCAAAGAGATAATTACTGAGAGCCAAGATCGAACAGAGACAGGCATCGACCCTATCCTGGCGACCGGAGGGCCATTCCAGGAAGGCAGGGTTCTCTGAGACAGGAAAGGAGGAATGATCCTAATCGAAGGAACCAAGGACCATTGGCAAGAAATAACTTCGAGAAAGCTGCTGGTCACCGAGAAGCACCCCGACTGTCCGAATATAACTTCAACGTTGATTCAGCGACTATCGTATCGGCCATCGGTCGCATTAAAGATACCGGGTGGCCTCGACCGCTGCAATCGGATCCAGCTAAGAGAGACCCCAGCTTGATATGTAAGTACCATGGCACACATGGACATAAGACAGAAGACTGTCGACAATTGAGGGAAGAGGTGGCACGGTTGCTTGAAAATAGGCACCTTCGAGAGTTTTTGAGCGACCGAGCCAAAAACCATTACGGGAACAGGAATAGGCCAACAAACCAGGAGGAGCCTCAGCACACGATCAACATGATAATCGGTGGGGTAGATACGCCCCAAGGCCCGGTATTAAAACGCACCAAAATATCTATCACCCGAGAAAAGCGCACTCAGGATTATGCGATGGAAGGAGCTTTGTGCTTCGGCGGAAAGGATGCAGAAGGAGTCATACAACCCCATAATGATGCCTTAGTAATATCGATACTTGTACAAAAAACTAGGGTGAAGCATGTACTTGTCGATCCTGGTAGTTCAGCCAATATAATTAGATCGTGGGTTATCGAACAGCTCGGATTGACAGACGGGATTATTCCTGAAGTTCGAATTCTCAATGGTTTCAACATGGCTTGCGAGATAACCAAAGGAGAAATAATGTTGCCGGTGAACATCGCCGGTACACTTCGGGAAACAAAGTTTTGCGTGATCGAAGGAGACATGAGGTACAATGCCTTGCTCGGGAGGCCATGGATTCATGATATCGGAGCAGTACCCTCAACACTGCACCAAATGTTGAAATTCCCATCAGCTGATGGGATCGTAATTGTTTACGGAGAACAGCATGCTGCGAGGGAGATGTTCGCAGTAGAAGAAGCAGTGCCAAAGCTGACCGCTCCTTCCCAAAGGACCCAATAGCAATCACAGACACCACCTTCAACGAACGAGGGTGAGCAGGATCATCTCGAAGATGATGATTATGGGGTTCCCCGGTCATTCATCGGTCCCGACGAGTCCGATGCAACCAAATCAACGGTCGAGGAACTCGAGCAGATTTCACTCCGAGGCGACTCACCGGATCGAAAGGTATACCTGGGTTTGGGCCTAAGCTCTGAGCTCAGGGCCAAACTTATTAAATTTCTTTTAGCTAACGAAGATTCTTTCTCTTGGTCCCATCTTGACATAACAGGGATACCGCCAGAAATTACAACTCACAAATTGAGCATTGATTCGAAATTCCAGTCGGTCAAGCAAAAGAGGAGGCGTCAGTCTGAAGTCAAACAAGAATTCATCAAGGATGAGGTAACTAAGCTTTTAAATATAGGGTCCAAACGGGAAGTTAAATACCCGGAGTGGCTAGAAATGTAGTTGTACTTCCTAAAAAGGGAAATAAGCTAAGAATGTGTATAGATTATAAAGATCTAAACAAGGCGTGCCCTAAAGATTCTTTTCCCTTGCCCAACATCGATCGCATGATCGATGCTACCTCTGGCCACGAGACCCTTAGCTTTCTCGATGCCTACTCTGGTTATAACCAGATACAAATGGATAAGGATGATTAAGAAAAGACATCCTTCATCACTAAGTATGGTACTTATTATTACAACGTGATGTCATTCGGGCTAAAAAATGCGGGGGATACTTATCAACGCCTAGTAAATAAGATGTTCGAGGAACAACTAGGAAAAACATTGGAAGTTTACATTGATGACATGTTAGTTAAGTCCCTGCGAGCAGAGGACCATTTGAGCCATTTGCAGGAAACGTTCGATGTATTGAAATGGTACAACATGAAGTTGAACCCAGAGAAGTGTGCATTCGGGGTAGGCTCAGGAAAATTCCTTGGTTTCATGGTCTCGAACTGAGGAATAGAAATTAACCCCGAAAAAATCAAAGCCATCGAAGATATAACAATTGTAGACATTGTGAAAGCTGTTGAAAAGCTGACAGGTCGGATAGCAGCCCTGGGCCGATTCATCTCGAGATCATCCGACAGGAGCCACCAATTCATACACTTGCTGAAAACGAAGAACGAATTCTCGTGGGGTCCGGAATGTCAGTGTGCGTTAGAAGAGCTTAAGAAGTACCTTTCTAGTCCACCTTTGTTGCATACACCAAAAATAGGTGAGCAATTATACCTTTACATTGCCGTTTCGGAAGTAGCAGTAAGCGGGGTCCTGGTCCGAGAAGAACAAGGTACGCAATTCCCCATTTATTACGTCAGTAGAACCCTAGGTGAGGCCAAAACTAGATACCCACATTTGGAAAAGTTAGCACTCGCTTTATTGAGTGCCTCTAGGAAGCTAAAACCTTACTTCCAATGCCATCCCATATGTGTAGTAGCAACTTATCCCCTGAGGAATATTATGCACAAACCTGAGCTATCAGGCCAACTGGCCAAGTGGGCCATCGAAATAAGCGGATACGATATCGAATATCAGCCCTGAACCTCGATCAAATCTCAAGTGCTGGCAGATTTTGTCGCCGACTTTACGCCGTCGCTTATACCCGAGGTCAAGAGAGAACTGATGACCGAAT
>MCJB01015995.1:0-16183 GCA_002018475.1 Nicotiana obtusifolia
GGTTGGTTCGATCCCGGCGAAGCTAGGCTACTAGGGACTGACTTGGTTCAGGATGCTTTAGAGAAGGTGAAAACAATCCAGGAGAGGCTCCGTACAGCACAGTCGAGGCAAAAGAGTTATGCCGACAGGAAGGCTCGAGATGTGTCCTACATGGTTGGAGAGAAGGTCTTGCTGAAGGTTTTGCCCAGGAAAGGCGTTATGAGATTCGGGAAGAAAGGGAAACTGAGTCCTCGGTTCATTGGGCCATTTGAGGTGCTTCGAAGAATCGGGGAGGTGGCTTATGAGCTTGCTTTGCCACCCAGTCTGTCGAGTGTACACCCAGTATTTCATGTTTCCATGCTCCAGAAGTATATTGGAGACCCGTCTCATATTTTGAACTTCAGCACGATTCAGTTAGATGATAATTTGACCTATGAGGTGGAGCTAGTGGCGATTTTGGATCATCAGGTTCGGAAGTTGAGGTCCAAGGAGATAGCTTCAGTGAAAGTTCAATGGAGAGGTCGGTCCGTGGAGGAGGCTACCTGGGAAACCGAGCAAGAGATGCGGAGCAGACATCCTCACATATTTAGGACTTCAGGTATGCTTCTTGACTCGTTCGAGGATGAACGTTTGTTTAAGAGGGGGAGAATGTGACGACCCGGCCAGTCGTCTCGTGGGTTACCATTCCGTCTTCCCCATTCCTACTTTATTTACGCTTCGTTATCTGAGTTTTATGTGATCGATTTGAGCAGTTTGCGTTCGGAGTGAATTTGGTAAGAAATGAGACACTTAGTCTCTTTCAAGAAGGTTTAAGTTGGAAAAGTCAACCGGACGTTGACTTATGAGTTAGAGGGTTCGGATGTGAATCCCGATGGTTCGGTTAGCTTCGGGAGGTGATTTATGACTTAGGAGTGCGATTGAAATTGATTTTGAAGGTCCGGTGTAGAATTAGGCTTGAATTGGCGAAGTTAGAATTTTGGCGATTTCCGGTCGATAAGCGAGATTTTGATCCGAGGGTCGGAATGGAATTCCGACAGTTGCTGTAGATTTGAGATGTGAATTAGGACGTGTGTGTAAAATTTCAGGTCATTCGAACGTGGTTCGGTTGGGTTTATATCAAAAGAGCGATTTAGAAGATTTTTGAAAATCCTTGGGCTTGAATCCGATGCGAATTTGATGTTGTGATATTGATTTGAGCGTACCGAAGGTTGGAACAAGTTTGAATAATGATATGAGATATGTTGGCGTGTTTGGTTGAGGTTCCAGAGGCGTCGGGTGAGTTTTGGGTGGTTAAACGAATTAAACTATCGTTGGAAAAGCAAAAGTTGCAGAAAAACCAGGTGAGGATGCGGACCGCATATCTCACAGTGAAGTCACAAAAACAAGCAGAAATCTGGGCAAGATTCGCGACCAAAATGCGGCCAAAATGCGAACCGCAAACCTAAAATGCGAACCGCATATTTGACAATGGAGATCGTATATTGAGACAGAAACTTGGACAAAAATCTACGTCAGGAATGCGACGAGAATGCGATCGCAAAACATGAAATGCGAACCGCAAACCTCGCTTTGTGTTGATTTCGCGGTGAAGGCTAGGGCTATCTTCGCGATGGCTACGTCAAATATGTGAACCGCATGCCTGTTATGCGACAGGTATGCGATCGCATAATTGGCCGGGCAAGGGTGTTTTAACTCGATTTTTGACCACTCTATAAATAGAACTCAGTGCCCATTTTGCCGTGCAAAACCCATTTTCGATACCCATGAAGAGAAACACCTCCAAATACCATAGAATCACAGCAAATCAACCTCAAAACTACATCCAAAGGAGATTTTCTTGGATAAATTCTTAAAGGGAGGAATTTTGGTCACCTCAAACATACTTGGGGCCATAGAACTCGGATTGAAGCAAGTCTTGAAGAAATTCTCTGAGGGTTTCTAAGGGAAACATCGGGCTAAGTATTCCTAACTCAATTTTGAAAGATTTACCTAAGATTATAGCTGTTTTTAGCATTTTTACTGGTGATTTAAGTTGGGAAAAATTGTGGAAGACCCTAAGCTTAGACTTTGGGACTTAGAGGTCGAGCCGATGTCGGAATTTAATAAATCTTGTATGAATGAACTCGTGATGAAATAAGGAACCCGTTGAGGTAAAAGTTTCTGAATTTCGAGAAGTGGGCCCGAGGCTCGGGTTTTGGTAATTTCAGGATTTCTTAGTAATTTTGATTGTTTTCGCATGGACTTTGTTCCCTCGACATATTGTGACGTAATTGTTTTGAATTTGGATAGATTCGACGCACGTGGAGGCCAATTCAAAGGGCAAAGGCGTCGTGGGCTAAGGATTTAGCCGGATTGAGGTGAGTAATGATCTTCAATGATGTTCTGAGGGTTTGAAACCCCGGATTTGCACATCGTAGTGCTATATTGAGTTGAGACTCGCGCTCGATGATGAGCGTGGGGTCATTTACTACTGGGGATTGCGACTTGGTCCGTCCCGATTGATGACTTTACTATGCAATTGATTGAAACTTACGTGTTATCGTCACGATTTGGGCTGATTGTCATGTTTGGGCTTCTTGTCGGTTATGTAAACCCTTCAGGGGTATTATTATTTGGGCTTCGTGCCGGTTATGTGAACCCTTCAGGGGTAATTTATCACTGTTTTCTAACTGATCTGATTCTTTTCTTAAACTCAATTTTGAAAATTAAATGACTTTTCAAATGATGTAAATGGGATCGGGTGGCACGCCGCAACGGATATGATATAAATGGATCGGGTGGCACGCCGCCACGGAATATGATATATTGGATCGCGTGGCACGCCGTCACGAGATATTGCGCTACTGCACCCCCCATAGTGAGCGCAGGGTACCCATGGGAACGGGTGGCACGCCGCCACAGATATGATATAATATTGGATCGGGTGGCACGCCGCCACGGAATATGATATATTGGATCGGGTGGCACGCCGTCACGAGATATGACTTGGCCAGTCATAATATTTTCTTTTAATTCATGTCATTGGCTTGATTATTTACATGTTTATTGTTTCGTTATAGTTTGCTGTATGCCCTTTGTGTTTCCTTACTATGTTATTTATAATTATTACTCACTGAGTTGGAAGTACTCACATTACTCCCTGCACCATGTGTGCAGATTCAGGCGCTACCGGTTCCGCTCCGAGGTATTGACTACTACTACTATTAGGACGGTGATCCAGAGATTACGAGGTAGCTGTTGGCGTCCGCAGCCCCGTATCTCTTTTACCTTGTTGTTTTCACTATTTTCAAACAGTTGTGCCAAAGATATTGTAATAGTAATATTATTATTAGAATTTTCATTTGCTGCTCATGACTTTATGACACCTCGATTGAGGGCTGTAGTCGGGATGGTTCGCCATTTTTCCGCTAATTTCTGCTATGAAACCATACTTATATTATTTTCGTGTTGCTAACTGTTTAAATCGAGGTTTAGTTTGGATTGGCTAGCCTTTTCTTCATGAGAGGCGCCCTCACGGCCGGGTTGGGGTTTTGGGTCGTGACAGTAAATCGCCTATGGGGAGAATTTTCTCTTACAAGGATAGACAAGAGACTTACCTTCTTTGGTTAATAACTTCAACCTTCCAACAGAGCTTTTCCTTTCAAGTAAACCTTCAAACACCTCGAATCTAGTCAAATACAACTCAATAACATCAAATAATGCTATATAAATTAACTCCGAATAATAAAGCTTCGGTCTTTACTTAAATCCCAAAAGTCAACAAAAGTCAATCCAGGCCCACAGGGCCAAAACCCGAGTTAAGGGGTATATCCCGACTACCCATAATCCAATAGTCCAAATATGTAGTTATATTCAAAAATTGAGTCCAAATCGACCCTAAAATCCTCAAAATTTGTTCTCTTAACTTGTTGGCAGAAAACCCAATTTTCTCTTTAAAATCTCATGATTATAGTGCATAAATCCATGGGGATTCAAAATATATAATCAAATCCAAGTGAAATTTACTTACCCAAAATGTAGTGATGAAAATCTCCTCAAAAATCGGTCCGAGTTCCAAAACTCAGTACAATAAAAAAAATGAGCTAACCCTCGAAAATATAACATTCTGCCAATGATTCGCGCATCTATGAACAAAATGGTCGCATCTGCGAAAGTACTTCAACTGTCCAAGGCCCACATCTGCGAGCTTTATTAATACTGCCAGCGTTGGCATCTGCAGCCCATGGGTTGCATTTGTGACTCCGCAAGTGCCTCCAAAACCCGCGGATACGCAATCCCCCAGGACTGCCAATCCTCATAGGTGCGCTCTCAGTCCATGCAGGTGCGCATTTGCTCATGCAATCACCCTCTCCGTTGAAGTGATCCTCCGACGGACCAATCAGGCTTGCAAGTGCACTCCACCAATCGCAGGTGCAACCTCCGGACTTGCGCTCCTTTTTTTGCAGCCACTACTGTTACACCCCATGTTTTCATACTTAAGAGTACGTCGTAAGTCAACTGATGTAAGCTCAAAAATGCAATCGTATTTGGAATTACATAAAGTAAAATCATGTTAATTTGGAGGTTACAAATCTTTAAGATCATGGATAACAAGTATCAAGAGGGTTGAAAGGCTTAGAAGCTAAACAAGTTGAAGAAAATAAGTTTCATCGAATGTCGACAAGTTGGGAATGTTATAACATGTACTTTTGGGGTGATACTAGGGTTTTTAACATGATAGGAGGTTATGTTATGAGTTATTTTAGGCTTATGATAGTCGTGTATTACTTTTTGAAGTCAAGCGAGTTGTAGAACAAAAGTTGGCAAAGGTCATCACAAGTTACATTCATAAATGAGCTGAAAATTAGGTCAAATGTAGCGGAGCTTTTCTCCCAATATACTTGGAATTACAGGATTCTCCATATATAAATTGAAGATCTATGAGTCTAGCTTCTAACACATTATACCGTTCATCGATATTACATCAGAGTAGAGAGATATGTGCAGTTTTGCATGACTGCGCAGACTGCATAGGTGACAAGCAGGTGTGTCACTAAAGCTTTTTGAGCAATACATTTTTTGTGTTATATGAAGTGTTTTTGAGACATATTATATACCAAATTGAAGGTCTTTGAATTTAGTTTTCAATGCTCTTAACCATTCATTTATATAAAATCTGGATAAAAAGATATAAGCATCGTAAGATGGGCTAATGCTAGGGTGCCAAGCTAGCACCTCTTTGACTTTTAAAAAGTTGATATATATAGGTCTTATGTCGTCTTTATCTTCATTTTTCCATAGAACACGACTAGAGAGCACCCATAAACATATATTTAAGCTCTTTTCTAGGGTTTCAAAGAAGACTAACATCCCGGGTACGAAATCAAGAAGCGCTAACATTAGAACGATCGATACGACGTAAGTATCGCTATATCGCCTCTCTTTTTCTTTGTAGTTTGAGTATTTGAAGGTACTTCATAGTTAAGAAAGCATATAATTTCTGTATTTAAGCGTTTAAATATCAAGGAAGGTTGATAAATTCATTTCCTAATAGTTAGAACTCATGGGATGCTGATTGAAAGCCGTGAGTTCGATTTATTTCACTTTTAGTGGACTATTTTTTAGTCCACTCGTGTTGGCCTATTATGCTTCTGATTTATGGAGTTTGGAAGGATGAAGGGCATGGAGAAACACCACATGTTGTAGGATAGTAGGCTAGTTGCTCGTTGTTGCAATTTCAGGCTAATTGATAGCTTGTTGATTGGGTGTGTTATGGTATATTTGGGGTTTTTGTTATATTGAAGTTCCCAAATTGTAGTTGGGCTGTTTTGGAGTTGTTGATTTTATTGTGTTTGTATCTCACTTGTAGTAGGCTTGAGGGAGTAGTAAAATCAGGGGAAATGCTGCCCGTTTTATTTTAGAATTGAGTCATCGTTTGAGATACGTGATATACTAGCGCCATCTAAGTTGTACATGTTTTTCTTTGTTATAGGGTGAACGTGCTAGTTTTCATAAGCTTGTTGTTGAGTTGCATTGGCGACTTGAGGTATTAAGGCTATTCCTTTTTTCTTTTGGCATGATCCATATGATACAACGAAACAGGCAAACACGTAACTTTCATAAATGACTCTATTCATAGAAGTACTAGGGTTGCCAATGTTCTTGATTCCCCATGTGTCCTATTATTATATCGTCTGTTCATGGGCCCCAAAAAATAGGTAAGTTGATAATGTTTTATCCGAAGGCATATTGATCTTATGGCATTCCGAGAGATCTTATTGACTTACTTCATTATGCATTGCATTCATTTATACATGTACATGACCCATGACCATATGGCATTATATACGCATATATTATATGTATATGGGATATGGGGAAAGGTTACGACGTTATATACGCACCACCACCTGATCAGCTGGTATACGATGATATGATGGGATGCCCTCAGAGGCTTGATGATGTTATGTACGCATATATCTATGCATGATATGACATTTATACGCATATGCATGACATTCTAAATGTTTCATGATTCATGGAGCTATTCAGACTTACAGTTGAGTTATTTACTCCATATTTCTTTCATGTCTTTTATATCTTGCTTTCAACCTTACATACTCGGTACTTTATTTGTACTAACGTCCCTTTTGCCTTGGGACGTCGCGTTTCATGCCCGTAGGTCCCGATAGACAGGTTGACAATCCTTCTAGTAGGCTATCAGCTTAGTGTGTTGGTGAACTCCACTAGCTCCGGAGTTGCCTATTTGGTCAGTATGCTTTGGATATGTATTTATCGGTATGGAGGAGTCCTGTCTCGACCTTTATGACATTTATGTATTCTTAGAGGCTTGTAGACAGATGTCATGTGTATGAATACTTGTATGGCCTTGTCAGCCTATGTTTTGCGTGTACAAATGATCATGTCGGCTTTATAGGCCCGTATGTCACATGTATAAGTTTCTATATCATGTTGGGTCGTCTTATGTCTAGTATTCCCTTATGTTTTATTCTGGTTATCTGATGGCGGCCCTTTTGGCCCATTTAC
The DNA here is from genome assembly GCA_002018475.1 of Nicotiana obtusifolia. Lineage (NCBI taxonomy): Eukaryota > Viridiplantae > Streptophyta > Magnoliopsida > Solanales > Solanaceae > Nicotiana > Nicotiana obtusifolia. The sequence goes on from MCJB01015995.1 coordinate 7,006, forward strand.
CCATGATAGTACGATAAGAAAGATATGTTACGTTGGTACTCGATTGAGTAAGGTACCGGGTGCCAGTCGTGGCCCTTCTGTTTGGATTGTGACAGCAACAATTTCCTTGAATAGTTCAACACCACAAATGCAACGACCGATTGCACCTACTACTTTGCACCTGCGCCTAAACTTTCGCAGGTGCTATGTACCAAAACTAGAACTCTCAAATGACACCAAAATGCTCCATAATCATTCCGAAACACATCTGAACCCCCGTCCAATCGTGCCAACTAGTCCTAATACCTTATCAAAGTTATACAAATGTTCAAAGTGCTATAATTAATATCAAAACCAAGAATCGATGATAAAAATACATCTCTTAACTCTCGAACTTCCTAACTTTAAAAAACACGTCAGAATCATGCCTAAACATTCCAAATTCCATCTAAACTTTGTACACAAGTTCCAATCAACTAAATGAACCTATCAGAAGTCCCGAAACACCAATCGGATCCCAATATTATCAAACTCAACTCCCGATCAAACCTATGAACATTCCAAAACCTTCAAATTGCCAACATTCAGCAATTAGAGCTAAAACCTTCTAGGATTTTCCAAATACAAATCCAAACTTATGCCTAAGTCCAAAATTACCCTACAAACCTATTGGAACCATCAAATCACCAATCTATGACCGTTTACTTAAAAGTTAAACCTTGATCAACTCTACCAACTTAAACTTCCAAAATGAGATTAAGTTTCCCAAATCACTCTCAACCCTTCCCGAAACCAAACTGACCAATCTCGCAAGTCACAAAACATTAAAAGAAGCTATGAGAAGCATTAAGTAAGGAAACGAAGCTAAAATACACAAAATGACCAGCCAGGTCGTTATAATAACACATAAATATTTTATTTGGGAGGTTATATGAACTTCTATAAGGAAGGAGAACTAGTTTGGAATAAATTGGAAATATTTAAGAGAAGAAAACGAACATAGTCGCACATGATCTAACTATAAACGACCATATATCCCTATATATAAAGAATTGAGCTATGATTTATATACCAAATGAAAGTTTATTGAGTATAATTTATAGAACTTCAAACCCTTTTTTATTTTGACACTCCTACAAGAAGTTATGACCTTTTTACTCAAGAGTAGCAGAGCAAAAATCTGGTTCCAGAGGTAGCACAACAGTCTAAATTTGGGGTAAACAATTATGAAAAATTGAGTCTCTAATAATCCCTCTTACAGTGGCACCCTAGGCAATGCGGTAGGGCAAATTTTGCTGACTTTAAAACGCGTATAGTAAAAGGGCTCTTCGGGGAGTGAAAAACATAATTATTTCTTCAACAATTTGAAGAGGTTTTTGAGAGGAAGAACCACTTAGAGCTTCTCTAATCCACCTAAGATTTGTACAATGACTCAAGTTAGAAACTTTATTAACGTTGTTTAATACCTTTAATTCCTAAAAACTTAGGTTTCCACCCAAGAATTAAAGAGATTTTAAGACTCAAAACCTAGGGTTTGTTGAGGCATCGCTCAAGGTTACTTTCATTACTTCCTAGTATTAATGTTAGTAAATTTATTGCTTTAGACCGAATTGCTTCAACAGAGCTACATGGAACCTTTTACAGAGACACCAGGCCTGTCAAGCTACAGTCCTGTCAAGCAAACCCTAACCACGGTCCTTTTTTAACCCTTCAACACGCTCTTCTGGCTAATATGGGTTTTTGAGGACCACCGGTTACGCTACCATAAGCAGAGTTTACTTCCTGGACTATGAACTGCTTGAGCTCTATAGTCTCAACCTTAGAACTGTCGGGTGATACAGTATAAAATCAATACTAAAACATGCTTAAGATAGTCTAGTATGCATAAGTTCAACACTTCAGTATTTAGCCTATCATTTAGGCTAAATGATTATCTATGATATATTAAAAACTAAAATTAAAAAGTACCTGAGATTGCCGAGGTTGTGGCTAAGTGACCTTTTCTGATTTTATTTCCAATATTAACTGAACAAAGAGAAGATGTTTTTACAAAGAGAGAGAGAGAGAGAGAGAGAGAGAGAGAGAGAGAGAGAGAGAGTTCCTAAAATCTGGCTCCAGAAAAGTCTATGTTCTTTCTAACGAATTGAGATCCTTATATAATAGATCAGACTAAAAGAAACAAAAACTAAACAGTAAAATGGTCGACAAAATAATTACATCATGCCGACAAAGAAAAAGCTAAAAGAGAAACGGACAAATTACTTTATAAAAGTAGATTCCTGACAACCTCTCATGGTGGGGTCAGATACTTTATTAATGTTTTTCGGCTGTATTACCCCAGTTATTTAATAGCGAGGCCTTCAGTGTCTTTTTACAGGCTTTACCTTTTCCTTTATCATTTCTCGGAAGATTCTTCCACTCCTTCCTTCATTTTCTTCAGGAATTCTTCAAATTTCATCTAAATTGACCTGTTCTTGTTGGCTTTCTTGTGCTTCTCCTGCCAAACAAGTTTCTTCATCTGTAGTGTTTCCTATTGAAGCCATTGAAACATCATATGACAATTAGACTTCGAAATTCTTACTTTATCTCTTTTTATTTCTTCAAACAAGACGCAATAATTTATTTTTTAGAGATAGCTCCTTTTTCATTTGAAGTCGTCTAGTAACTTGCTGGAATGGACTCAATTCTTTCATTTCGACATTGGTCATCTTTTCTTGTGTGCTATAAGCTTCAATCTTCTTTTTAATTTCTTCAATAATCTCTTGACCATGAATTTTTCCTGTTTGGTATGATTGAAGTAATTTGCTCTAGAATTTCATATAAAAAACTCTGTTTAAGCATGGGAATCCTTCCCTGATTTGACTGACTTCTACATCCCATTTCATAATCCATGAAATAGAGAATTCTATGAAAAAAAAAAATTTGTTGCTATTCCATCAAAAAAGATAGTATCTTTTTGTAATGCAATAATTTTGGGAGATATATCTACCCATTTTGAGTATATAAACTCTTAAAAATTGGCGGTAGTATTTCCCAAGATGGACCATATGATATCCACCATTTACAGTACCAATTTGGTGATGTTGTTCAAACTAATTGAAACATAGTTTTATGGGCCAAGAGTATTTCCTATTAGGATTCTCATATAAGAAAGTTTTATAAAAACTTTCGCTATAATCCCAGTAATTGAACTTTAGCGAGACTTTCTGTTCTGGATGAGTATATTCTCTTTCCTTTAATGTACTAATTCCCTATTAATTTGAGGCTATTATTTTTTTTATAATAATCTTAGAGAAATAATAAATTTTCTTTGTATTAACTAGATAAAAATGCTGAATTTCAGCTGAACCAGTAGATGAAAGAATTAGCTCATAATTCATCCTATATTTATAAGCAGTGGTAGCATATGATGCTGTATCAGTATACCTGGTCATGATTTGCCAGGGATTATACTTCCATTTCAGGTGGTCTGTTCTAAAAGAATTAGTAACTCTTTATGCCCTTTCTGGTTATAAACCTCAATGTTATCAAGACTATCATCTGCCAATGCTGAGGAATATGATGGGGGATTGTTGTCTGTGCCTTGTTTGGATTTTATAAAATCCAAAAATTCTTTGTACATTGGGTGGTCTCTATTAAGACCTAATGTTTCAGTGATATTGGCAGCTATTAGCTACTAATTTCCTATCTGGGCTAGGATATTTCCTCTGCCATAGGAAGATTCTAGTTTTCTTCCTCGTCCCCTCCCTCGAGGAGGCCTATATGCAGGTCTCACTATCTGTCAAAAGAATAAAAGAGTTATTAACTTAAAAATTCTCTAGTAAGAAAGTCAAGGAGACTATTATCTATCCCTTTTTTATAAATAATCTCAAAATCAAATGGAGCTAACAAGGCTTGCCATCTTGCAAACATCTGTTTAGAAACATCATGTTTACAATCTTTATTAAAGATAAATCTTGTTGCTTGGCAGTCAGTGTTTATTAAAAATTTCTGATTATATAAATCAGTCTGAAATTTTAATACGCATTTTACTATAGCAAGGATTTCCTTAGCCACAGTAGCATAATTCTTTTGGGAATTATTCCATTTTCCCGAATGGAACTGAACAAGATATTCTTGCTTATTAGTCGGAGAATATTATTTTAATATTTCACCAAATCCAATCTCTGAGGCATCGGTTTCAACTACGTTTGCCCAACTTGGATTAGCAAGTGTAAGTCATGGAAGGTTATTAACTTTCTGCTTAATTAGCCTGACTGCTGTAATATGATTATTAGTCCAGGCTTTCGGATTTTTCTTCAATCTTTCACAAAGAACTGAAGTATCCTTAGCTAGGTCCTTTATGAAAGGAGAAATATAATTAAGGTTTCCTAAAAACCTTTGAGCTGAGTTTTATCAGTTATCACATCAGAAACTTGGATGCAAATTCAATGCTCATTTGGATCGGAGCTATTCTTCCATTATGCATATTATGACATAAGAATCTTATATTAGTCTGGAAAAGGGCCATCTTTTGTTTAGAGATGGCGAAACCATTTTGAATTATGATTTTTCTAAAAAGATCCAAATGTTTAAAATGAATCTCAATATTTTTTCTTAAAATACTAAAATTTCATCAATACAAACAATTATAAAATTTGTATAAGGTATGAAAATATTATTCATAAATTTCTGAAATTCAGAAGGGGCGTTTTTTAAACCGAATGGCATAACAATCCATTCATATTGACCCATTCGGACATTGAAAGCAGTTTTACATCTATCTAACTCAGATATCTGAATTTGCCAATAACCAGATTTCAAATCAAATTTTGAAAAAATTATGGCATCATGTAATCTATCCAATAAAATCTTTTTTTATTAGGGATTAGATATCTTATCCACATTAAATATTTATTCGGGGGTTTATAATTAATAACTAACCTTGGAACTCCTCTTTCATGTTCAGCATGTTTATTAACATAAAAGGCAGTACAAGACCATTTAGACCTTGAAGGCCTTATAAGACCTTTCAGCTGCAAAGAAACAATTTCTTTTTTGCATAATTCTAAATATTCTGAATTCATTTGGAAAGGTCTAGCTTTAGTAGGAATATTACCTTCCAAAAAGTCTTCTTCATAAGGAAGACTAACTATATGCCTTTTCCTATTTCAAAATTGATTTGGATGGTCTCCACAAATTTATAAAGCAAACTGATTCTTTAATAAATTAATTTTTTTAGTGAGTTTAGGAGTTTTTAAATCCTGTTCAATTGTAAGAATGCAAATCTCATTTATTAAAAAATCAATTTGTCTATTTTTTGCAATAGTATTATTAGAAATGATCTCATTTAAAAACCTTTGAACTGGTTGAGTTATAAACTCGAAAGTAATTGCTTTTTCATTAAAAGTCCCTGTGAAACTATGAGTATCCTAATTAGTAAAAGGAATTATGTGGTGAAAAAATGAGACTCCTAATATTATGTCTTGGTGAATATCTTTTACTAAAACAAAACTTTCTGGTATACAAACATTGTTCTGGCAAATATAAGCTTTAGGTACTTTATAAGGAATACCCATTGCCACTGGCATATTTTAATCTATGAGTAGTTTTATGAAAATATCTTGAAGGTATTACTCCTTCTTTAATACAATTTAAATCAGCACAACTATCAAATAAAGCAATAAACTCTTTTTTTAAAATTATAATATATTAAAAAAATAACTTTTATTAAAAACTTTTGAGTAGTAAATAGCTGAAGTTTCTGTAAAAACTCGTTATCAGCCATATTAACAGTTCCTAGAAAATCATCTTTTACCCCATTTTTGAGGTACTAGCATCCAGACCTTCTTCAGTAATATTAGTACTGAATTCCTAGCTTGTAGACACATGAAAATTTTCTAATCTGATAATTCTCTTGTCTAAGGCTATATTAGAAGCCTTTAAGCCTGAGATTTCTCCTTTGAGATTATGAATCTCATTTTTCAAATCTTGGACAGTGGTTGGCCTATCAATAGCCTGGGATTTTTCTCTTAAAATCCTTTTAATCTCAGACATTGTCGAGAGAGAAACAGACAATACATTCGAAGCTTCTTCATCTCCATCAATGGCGACGCCGGCCGGCGTAATCCCGGCTGGCCGGCCACCTCCGGCTCCTCCTCTCACACCAGACATCACCCAATCCACACCCCAACCCTTAGATTACTACCAAATCCTTAAACCATCAACATTGAACAACACAGTAGCATCGAACCCTAGCAGGAAAATCGATCCGTTCCATTCAAGAAGGTAACCTACATGCATGGACAACCCATAGTCAGGTACACTGAAGTAGAGGTATCTCGCATGAACATCATTGAGGGACTACAATATGCGGTATAGGGCAAGTTCTCATATGGGTGGTCGGATATACAAGAACTGAGAAAAATCATCCCAATCCAGTGTAGAATCAAGGGGGAATGTAACATCGGATTCTTCAGAGTTAACCACGTGCTCATCAGACTATCTCTGTGGGAAGATTTCATAAAAATCACCTCAAAAAGCACCTACTATCTCAAAGCCAAAGATGGGTGTGAATATCAGATGAGACAGTTAATCTATGATGCTAAATTCAAGCTTGGTGAAGAAACATCGATGGCAATGGCGTGGATATCCTTCCCGCACCTACTCCCCTCCTATTATGTCAAGGAATGCCTTTTTTCAATTGCTTCCGCTATTGGTAAGCCACTGCATTTAGATTCAGCAACAATAAACAAGACTAGACCTAGTTGTGCAAGAGTAAAAGTTCTAGTTGATTTGTTAGCGGAATTGCCCGAAAAAGTTAGGCTAGACATAGAAAATGAAGCGACAGGGGAAATCAAAACGGAATGGGGTCAAAATATAGTATGATTATCTTTCAAAATACTGCAGATAATGTAGGTTACAAGGGCTTACACCTAGAAATTCTAGACCCAGACATGGAAGAACAACAAAGGCTAACTGAGCGGAGGAAAGCAAAGGGCAAAGCTGTAGTAGTAAAAGACCAACAAACTCCAATTTTGGTACTGTCAAGTGGCAAGGTCGTAGGCAATACTGGCGCTCAATGGAAATAATTCAAAGACAATCGAATGCAAAACAAAATAAATCACAAATAGGGGAAACAAAATGTAACAGCTGAGACAAATGCCCAACAGTTTCAAGTCTCAAACAAATTTGATGCATTGAGTCTTAGCAATGGCAAATGTGTTGAAGATCACATGACTGAAGCACATGTTGCAAACATATCAGCAGCAACCTGCACAGATTTGGTAACAGAAAATCAATCACCAATGGAATTGGCTAGGAATTTTAACTTAAGCAACCATCTGGGGGCCAAGGCAACAAGTTGCAAAGACAGTCAGTCGAATGAATTGAGCATTGGCAATCCTAGAAATGCTGCCAGCTACATGACTGAAGAAGGTGGCACAGACATCTCAGCAACAAGTAGTCATACCCCAGGCAATCACCTAAGACCTGAGGACACTAACAGTAAAGCCAGCCAGGTGAACTTAGCAGTAGGCACTGATATCCAAACAGACAACCAATCAGCAGCTCCAGCCTCAACTGCTAACAAAACACCAGACTCCCTCAACAATCAATCAGACAATGTCCAAAACCAAATCCAAAGCAGTGATCACAGCAACCTCTCTCACCTGAAAGACAAATTAGGAAAAAAAGTTAATCCATGGAGATGCACTAATAAACTGGAATGTCAAGCAGGATCAACCTTGACAGGCAATGACTCACACAACAATCACCCACAGAGCAAACATAGCATTTTGGAGGAAATTGGCAGCAAAGAAAAGGCACTGAGATACATAGACAAACTGGAAGGTCAAGCAGGAAACATATCACACTTAACACCAGGCACAACACTGACAATCAGCAACAATGGCAAACAAACCAGTCATTCAAAAGAAACAATAGCTCAACCAGATTCAGCATTGGCAATTGTAGGGGACCAAGTACCAGGAAATCCAACATTGAATCCCAACTCAAGAAAGCAGAACAATGCTGTGACAACCAGCAATAAAATTAAGCCACTGAACTAAGCAGAGAAACTGGAAAGACAGACAGGAGACATGCCAGACTTGATACAAAGCCCAGCTTTCGAAAAAGAGATGGCAACAAGCTCACAAAACAATCACTCACAAAAGCAAACATAGCAATTCTGAGACAATTGGTAGCAAAGATAAGTCACTGAGCTTCACAAATAAAATGGACAGTCAAACAGGAAACATACCAACCTTGACATCAGGTTCAACACTAACTAATGCTGCAGCAACACACTTCAACAGCAACCACCTACAAATGAACCCCAACAGTAATCCCCAAAAGAGGACAAAAGCAAGAAACAAATTGATCAACAGCAGCAATGGCAATCAAACCACTCCATCAAAGGAAACAGCTGCTCAACCAAAGATCATCACAAAAACTGCCAAAGCAAGCAGCAGCCAGCAACTAATAACAAAGATAACAACAACTGATGCAGCAACAGCAATCACTAGCAATGCAACAGAAAAGGAAAAGGAATCCACCTCACAATGGGTCCTGGAAAGTTTCTACACCAAAGAAACCAGACCTCCAAAGGAAAAATCCACAAAAGCAGAAACAGTAGAAGAAACAGAACAAAATTCAAGGAAGTTATGGGTAGATCAATTGGAAGAAGGTTGAGAAGAAGGTGACCTACCTGAAGGATTACAAAGTGAGGATAAAGGTACTATTGGAACTCTTGAAGAGGATCTACATGATAATAATATCTCTTCAAAGATCAATCACGAAGAGCATTAACCTTTCCCAATAAAGATCAATGAATGCAATCATATGGAATATCAGATCAGTCAACACAATGCAGGCTTTTGAAAGGCTGATCACACTTTACAACAAACACCACTTTGAATTCATTGGCATCATGGAGCCAAAGCAGCAACTAAGGAGAATGGAACAATATAGAAGAAGAATAGGGCTGGCACAAGCTTTAGCTAATGTCTCTAACAAAATTTGGGTGTTCATTGATGCTGCTTATGAAATCACAATACTGTCAAATACAACACAAACAGATCACCTTAAAGCTCATACACACAGACACAAAGCTGGAATTCATCCTTACACTAGTCTATGCTAAATGCACAGCAACAGAAAGAATTGAATTGTGGGACACAATATATGACCTGGCTCAAAGCATAACAATAGCTTGGCTAGT